>CM042413.1:28162396-28187396 GCA_023634145.1 Thymallus thymallus
GCTTGGTAATGGTACTATATATTAGAGAGACGAGAGGAGGCTGGTAATGGTACTATATTAGAGAGAGAGAGGAGGCTGGTAATGGTACTATATTAGAGAGAGAGAGGAGGCTGGTAATGGTTACTATATTAGAGAGAGAGAGGAGGCTGGTAATGGTACTATATTAGAGAGAGAGAGGAGGCTGGTAATGGTACTATATTAGAGAGAGAGAGGAGGCTGGTAATGGTACTATATTAGAGAGAGAGAGGAGGCTGGTAATGGTACTATATTAGAGAGAGAGAGGAGGCTGGTAATGGTACTATATTAGAGAGAGAGAGGAGGCTGGTAATGGTACTATATTAGAGAGAGAGAGGAGGCTGGTAATGGTACTATATTAGAGAGAGAGAGGAGGCTGGTAATGGTACTATATTAGAGAGAGAGAGGAGGCTGGTAATGGTACTATATTAGAGAGAGAGAGGAGGCTGGTAATGGTACTATATTAGAGAGAGAGAGGAGGCTGGTAATGGTACTATATTAGAGAGAGAGAGGAGGCTGGTAATGGTACTATATTAGAGAGAGAGAGGAGGCTGGTAATGGTACTATATTAGAGAGAGAGAGGAGGCTGGTAATGGTACTATATTAGAGAGAGAGAGGAGGCTGGTAATGGTACTATATTAGAGAGAGAGAGGAGGCTGGTAATGGTACTATATTAGAGAGAGAGAGGAGGCTGGTAATGGTACTATATTAGAGAGAGAGAGGAGGCTGGTAATGGTACTATATTAGAGAGAGAGAGGAGGCTGGTAATGGTACTATATTAGAGAGAGAGAGGAGGCTGGTAATGGTACTATATTAGAGAGAGAGAGGAGGCTGGTAATGGTACTATATTAGAGAGAGAGAGGAGGCTGGTAATGGTACTATATTAGAGAGAGAGAGGAGGCTGGTAATGGTACTATATTAGAGAGAGAGAGGAGGCTGGTAATGGTACTATATTAGAGAGAGAGAGGAGGCTGGTAATGGTACTATATTAGAGAGAGAGAGGAGGCTGGTAATGGTACTATATTAGAGAGAGAGAGGAGGCTGGTAATGGTACTATATTAGAGAGAGAGAGGAGGCTGGTAATGGTACTATATTAGAGAGAGAGAGGAGGCTGGTAATGGTACTATATTAGAGAGAGAGAGGAGGCTGGTAATGGTACTATATTAGAGAGAGAGAGGAGGCTGGTAATGGTACTATATTAGAGAGAGAGAGGAGGCTGGTAATGGTACTATATTAGAGAGAGAGAGGAGGCTGGTAATGGTACTATATTAGAGAGAGAGAGGAGGCTGGTAATGGTACTATATTAGAGAGAGAGAGGAGGCTGGTAATGGTACTATATTAGAGAGAGAGAGGAGGCTGGTAATGGTACTATATTAGAGAGAGAGAGGAGGCTGGTAATGGTACTATATTAGAGAGAGAGAGGAGGCTGGTAATGGTACTATATTAGAGAGAGAGAGGAGGCTGGTAATGGTACTATATTAGAGAGAGAGAGGAGGCTGGTAATGGTACTATATTAGAGAGAGAGAGGAGGCTGGTAATGGTACTATATTAGAGAGAGAGAGGAGGCTGGTAATGGTACTATATTAGAGAGAGAGAGGAGGCTGGTAATGGTACTATATTAGAGAGAGAGAGGAGGCTGGTAATGGTACTATATTAGAGAGAGAGAGGAGGCTGGTAATTATACTGTTAGGAGAGAGAGGAGGCTGGTAATTATACTGTTAGGAGAGAGAGGAGGCTGGTAATCAGACTGTGTTAGAGAGAGAGGAGGCTGGTAATCAGACTGTGTTAGAGAGAGAGGAGGCTGGTAATCAGACTGTGTTAGAGAGAGAGGAGGCTGGTAATCAGACTGTGTTAGAGAGAGAGGAGGCTGGTAATCAGACTGTGTTAGAGAGAGAGGAGGCTGGTAATCAGACTGTGTTAGAGAGAGAGGAGGCTGGTAATCAGACTGTGTTAGAGAGAGAGGAGGCTGGTAATCAGACTGTGTTAGAGAGAGAGGAGGCTGGTAATCAGACTGTGTTAGAGAGAGAGGAGGCTGGTAATCAGACTGTGTTAGAGAGAGAGGAGGCTGGTAATCAGACTGTGTTAGAGAGAGAGGAGGCTGGTAATCAGACTGTGTTAGAGAGAGAGGAGGCTGGTAATCAGACTGTGTTAGAGAGAGAGGAGGCTGGTAATCAGACTGTGTTAGAGAGAGAGGAGGCTGGTAATCAGACTGTGTTAGAGAGAGAGGAGGCTGGTAATCAGACTGTGTTAGGAGAGAGAGGAGGCTGGTAATCATACTGTTAGGAGAGAGAGGAGGCTGGTAATCAGACTGTGTTAGAGAGAGAGGAGGCTGGTAATCAGACTGTGTTAGAGAGAGAGGAGGCTGGTAATTATACTGTTAGGAGAGAGAGAGGAGGCTTTACTGATAATGTTAGGAGAGAGAGGAGGCTGGTAATGATACTGTGTTAGAGAGAGAGGAGGCTGGTAGTCATACTGTGTTAGAGAGAGAGGAGGCTGGTAGTCATACTGTGTTAGAGAGAGAGGAGGCTGGTAGTCATACTGTGTTAGAGAGAGAGGAGACTGGTAGTCATACTGTGTTAGAGAGAGAGAGGAGGCTGGTAGTCATACTGTGTTAGAGAGAGAGAGGAGGCTGGTAGGCATACTGTGTTAGAGAGAGAGGAGGCTTGTAGTCATACTGTGTTAGAGAGAGAGGAGGCTGGTAGTCATATTGTGTTAGAGAGAGAGAGCAGTATCTGCTTCTCCACGCTCTGAGTCTAAAATTCAAGGCTGCAATGATGCAGACAGAAGCTCTCATCTCCTCTCTGTTGTTATCTGATGCAGATTGAAATCTTAACTTGATCACTCTTTTGTCGCAGAGAATTTTCCTACTGCATCAGGAAATTCACAGTCCCTCACAGTTCTCTTTCTCTCCATGCGGGTATCAGGGCTTGCTATTAAAATAAATGTCTCTCTCACTCGCCACAAACGCTAGGCCTAGGTCCTATTACTGCAACATTTAACGCTAGGCCTAGATCCTATTAATGCAACATTTAAATGTAAAAACATGTCGAATTGCATGGGTACACTGTCAGAAAGAGACTGCACAAACATGCCTACATGGGAGGTCAGGAAGGAAGAAGCCTCTGCTCTCAAAAAATAATATCAAGACACAGCTGACTTTACCCAGGTGTTGTCTGGCAAAAGTCAGTTGTGTCTTGATATTATTTTTTGAGAGCAGAGGCTTCTTCCTTCCTGACCTCCCATGTAGGCCAAGTTTGTGCAGTCTCTTTCTGACAGTGTACCCATGCACTTTGACATTGATTGTGGCAAGAGAGGCCTATAGATCCCTTGATGTTACCCTGGGGTTCTTAGAGACTTCTATGAGCATCTTTCGGTCAGCTCTTGGGCTGACTTTGGTGGGACGACCTGTCCTAGGTAGTTTGCCAGTGGTCTGGAATTTTCGTTGGACAGTGGAATGATGTACTTAGAATTGCTTGGAAATGGAATGATGTACTTCGAATTGCTTGGAAATTGATTTGTAACCCCTCCCAGACTCATGGGCATCAATATTCTTTCTTCTGAGGGCCTTGGGTAGGTCTTTTGATCTTTTGAATGATGTGTTACCACACACCTATATGGTTAAGACCAAACCAGACCAATTTTCTTATCTTTATGAAAGGCTGGACCCTCCTAAGTTTCTCTCTAATGTTTTCTAATCATTTGCACTTGTTTTGGTACACCTAATTCTAATTTTAGCCATTTTATGTGTCCTAACTTTTTCCCCATCAGAAAAATACATTTTTGTTTATTTTAATTGCCTTTTCCTTTTTTTTGTGTGTGATTTGTTCAATTGGGTAACCTTTATCTGTCAATCGTGTTGAAGTGAAGATTGCATATCCATCTGTCCAAAAATGTAAAAAAGAAATAAAAAAAAATAACTTTCCAGGGGGTGTATTTACTTTTTCACATGACTGTACACTGCAAAAAAAAAACGTAATTTTTACAGTAAAAAACTGGCAGCTGTGGTTGCCAGAATTTCACCGTAATAAATACGGTAATACTTTTTCTACTGTTACGGTTAAAGGATATTAGTACTGCTGATTTTACGGTTGAAGTTGGAGTCTGATTTGAAAATGTACTGTATAAATACAAGTTTTTACCATAAAAAGAAATGCTGTTTTGCCATGATATATGACAGGGTTTATTGTGAAATTAACAGTGTAATGAAATGATTTCACTTCTAAAATGTATGAAAAAAAGTATTAAACAAAGCGGCTCACAGTTAATTGGGTAAGTTAGTTGGGTTACACTATCTATAAAATCTGTATTCAAAAATCTTAAAATATTCAACATAAATAGCCCAAGAAATACTCAATGCTATTTAACAGTGAAATACTGTCAATTGTGCTTGCCATATAAATATATCCCTCAAAACACACCTCTTAGGTGGTCGACAGCAGCATAGACACTGTGTGATTCCCACAGAGGAACAGTCACCCCCTCCGTCCTGGACACAACGGGAACTGGTTTGGGTTTGGTTTAGAAGTAGGCTATAACTTGAAACCAGTTGAGTATGTGGACGGTTTTTTTTGCACTACTTTACTTACTTTATTCTGTGTTATATGTTATTTTCTTTTCACCTTGACGTTTACATTGGGCCATGGTCATTTTATTGTACTCTTGCTCTACTGGGCTTTGTGTGCACTTGGAAAGAAACGATATGGGAGTATTCAGATAGGTTTGACATACTAGTACATGGATGGTCTAAACTGTATTATCTATAATGTAAAGGGTATGGGCAGTCCAATTAAGAGAATAAATAAAAAATCAGCTTAAAAAACTACACGGCTCTATAGCAATGATCCAGGAGACCCATCTGTCAGAAAATTAACATTTAAAACTGAAAAGAGAATGGGTGGACCAGGTATATAGTGCTTCTTTTAGGAATGGGAGTAAAAGGGGAGTTGCCATCTTATTCCACAAATCAGTATACTTTAACCATGAAAAAACATTTAAGGACAAGGAGGGTAGATTCGTGATGGTAGTGGGGACTATTGGGGTTTCTAAATTAACAATACTCAACCTATACGCCCCAAACGAGGACTGTGCAGATTTCTTCAAGAACATAGCATCTTTAAAAGCAGACAAAGCAGAAGGACTTATCGTAATAGGAGGAGACTTTAATTGTGTATTGAGACAAAAATATGGATAGGCTTCCAGCAGAAGTAGGCCCTCGATCCAAAAAATCTGCTACTCTTATGGCAATGATGGGTGAAATGGGCTTGGTGGATATTTGGCGTCACTTACATCCCAGAGAAAAAGATTTTACCTTCATGTGCATGGCAGTTACTCTAGATTGGATATATTTTTGATATCGGGAAGGGATGTTTACAGGGCTACTGAGTGTAATATAGAACCGATTACTATATCGGACCATGCTCCAGTTATCCTAAAGTTAAAGGTAGGACCAAGTAAACAGTTTAAACACTGGAGACTTAATGTGTCATTGTTAAATAATGAGGAAATTCAACAAGGAATGCGTAAAAACCTAATGGACTATTTACTTTCTAATGATAATGGATCGGTTTCCCCTTCAACTCTCTGGGAGGGAGCCAAAGTAGTAATGAGGGGTAATATTATTGCTATTTCCTCAAAAAAGCAAAGGCTAGCCCAACAAGTTGCATTAGAGGGGGACATTAAGAGATTAGAAACAGAACATCAACGATAAAAAAATCAGAAAATACTGGGATTATTAAAAGAAACCAGACAAAAATTTGATGACTTGTTAACCTACAAAACAGAAGGAGCAATGCGATTTATAAACAGGAAGTACTATGAAATGGGTAACAGAGCAAGTCGCCTGCTGGCTTTCCAGCTGCGCAAAGCACAATCAGATAGAATAGTACACAAGATAAAAAACCCAGATACTGGTGAGACGCTAGTCCAACCAAACGAAATTGCAGAGGCATTTGCTACTTATTACAAAAACCTCTATAAAGAGGAAGATGTGCCCTGTAAAAGAGAAAAGATTTAATCTTTCTTTCAATCAATTAATTTACAGTTTTTCTCAATCAATTTGGTACATTTCTCCAAACTCAGGTAACAGCTCTCAAAACAGTTAACACAGCAAACTAAACACACTCTTATGTTGGCGAAACAGTTAAGTATTCACTGCACAATGAAACACAGCATTTGATTCTAGTAATGCATTTATTAAAATTCAATATTAACATCAAAACTAAAAGTGTGTTCTCTGTTGATTTGATAACAAATTCAGCTGAAGATACACAAATAAATAAATGAAAATACATGTTTTTCATGTTCTTTAATGAGGAGTTCAGGTGTATAACAATGAGTTGTCACCCCACAAAAAAAATATTATGCAAATAAGTACATAGGTAAATAAAAAATAAAATAAAAAATGTACTGCATTCATTGAATCAATTAATTTATTGATCATGCCTCTCAATTACATCTGGCCAGAGAATTTCATCAACATCACAGCAAATATTTTCACGAGTCATGCATCGTGGGAAAAAACGCCTTGAATGCTGTATCCATCCTTGACATGCTTGTGCCCCAATATCTCCACAGGCCTCTTCCATCGCTTGAAGAAGACTTACTTGGTTGTAAGGGTTGCGATCATGTACTTTCCATCTCCAAGAGGAGAAGAATTCCTCAATTGGATTCAGGAAAGGAGAATATGGTGGAAGGAACACCATCCTGAAATGTGGGTGATTCTCAAACCACTCTTGCACTAGCGCTGAATGGTGGAAATGGACATTGTCCCAAACAACTACAAAATTCCGCACCATTTGCTCCTGATCACCCTGCGGAAAGAGGATTTCATTGAGGAGGTTTAAAAAATGTAGGAGCCTTGCTGTGTTGTATGGTCCCAAGACAGCATTGTGTGCCACAACACCAGTTGTAGAAATTGTGGCACAGAGAGTGATGTTGCCTCCTCGTTGTCCAGGGACATTGACTGTAGCACGATGGCCAATCACATTTCTCCCTCTTCTCCTTTTTTTGTGAAGATTGAAGCCTGCTTCATCAATATACAGGTACTCATAATGAGTTGCACTGCTATCCAACTCCAAGATTCTCTAGAGTAAAAAGAACACAAGGTACAATACAGTAAGTTAGTGTTTTACAGTAATGGCATAGATTGCAGTCAATACTACTGTGAAACTGTTGCTGAAGTTTGAGTTCACACTTTGAAGCACCTAAATCTTTTCACTTACAGTAGTATGGAATAGTTTATGGACACATACTTAAAATTCAGGAAAATTATATCTTTGTGTTGACAGTAAAGGTGCAGTAATTGGGTTGCACATACTTGAACAACTCCTTCACTCTAACAGAGTTTCTCTTAAAGGGCACTTTGTATACTTGCTTCATTCGGATTGCATTTCTCCTTAGAACACGATCAATTGTGGAGAGACTGCATTGGTGATTTCATTTGAAACACATGTGTACCCTATCCTTCTACCTCTCCTCCCTCTTCTTACACCTTGCCCTCCTCTTACACCTTGCCCTCCTCTTACACCTTGCCCTCCTCTTACACCTTGCCCTCCTCTTACACCTTGCGCTCCTCTTACACCTTGCCCTCCTCTTACACCTTGCCCTCCTCTTACACCATGCCCTCCTCTTACACCATGCCCTCCTCTTACACCATGCCCTCCTCTTACACCTTGCCCTCCTCTTACACCTTGCGCTCCTCTTACACCTTGCGCTCCTCTTACACCTTGCCCTCCTCTTACACCTTGCCCTCCTCTTACACCTTGCCCTCCTCTTACACCATGCCCTCCTCTTACACCATGCCCTCCTCTTACACCTTGCCCTCCTCTTACACCTTGCGCTCCTCTTACACCTTGCGCTCCTCTTACACCTTGCCCTCCTCTTACACCTTGCCCTCCTCTTACACCTTGCCCTCCTCTTACACCTTGCCCTCCTCTTACACCTTGCGCTCCTCTTACACCTTGCCCTCCTCTTACACCTTGCCCTCCTCTTACACCTTGCCCTCCTCTTACACCTTGCCCTCCTCTTACACCTTGCCCTCCTCTTACACCTTGCCCTCCTCTTACACCCTGCCCTCCTCTTACACCTTGCCCTCCTCTTACACCTTGCCCTCCTCTTACACCCTGCCCTCCTCTTACACCTTGCCCTCTTCCTCTCTGTCCATCTCTTCTTATATTTTCTACTCTTCTCTTTCCACTATACCATTGTGGAATTTTTCCAATCTATCCATCTCCTCTCCCTCTACTCCTCTATCTTCTCCTCTTCTTACATCCTCAGCTCTTCTTGCTCTTTCTCCTACATCCTCAGCTCTTCTTGCTCTTTCTCCTACATCCTCAGCTCTTCTTGCTCTTTCTCCTACATCTTCAGCTCTTCTTGCTCTTTCTCCTACATCTTCAGGTCTTCTTGCTCTTTCTCCATCTCCTCTTCCTCTTCTTCTCCCTCTACCCTGTCCACCACCTC
The DNA here is from genome assembly GCA_023634145.1 of Thymallus thymallus. NCBI lineage: Eukaryota > Metazoa > Chordata > Actinopteri > Salmoniformes > Salmonidae > Thymallus > Thymallus thymallus. The sequence goes on from CM042413.1 coordinate 28,170,869, forward strand.
TCACTCTTACACCTCTTCCTTTTCCACTGCTCATTCTTCTTTTTATTGTCTTTTCTCCTCATTCGTCTTCTTTGTTGTTTTTCTCTTCCCCTTTTGTAGTTGTTGTAATTAAGACAGCTGTGTGAACAATTAGGAAATGGGCTTTTTCTGTGTTGAGTGGATTACTAACTCATCAGATATCAATTTGGGGTTAATTGAGGACATAAGGTGTGCAACTGACTATTTTACAATTCACAGAGTTTTGTTTGTTGTGTTTTGAAAATGGTACAAAAATGCATGTGATCTTTGTGAAGACCAATGAAAAAGCTGCAAATGTTTTTCCTGATATATTAAAGATTTGGTTGGCTGTATGAACTGCTGTGATAACATTAGGGAATTTTGTGCAGAGTGTTTTGAGAAAATGATGCTTTAGATTTGTAATTTGTATGAAATGAAGGAGAATTTACTATCTGTTTAGGACAATTACAAAGAGTACAGATCACTGTGTTAAATGTTTTGAGAGCAGTTACCTGAGTTTGGAGAAATGTACCAAATCGATTGAGAAAAACTGTAAAGTTCAGGAAAAATATATCTTTGTGTTGACAGTAAAAGTGCAGTAATTGGGTTGCACATACTTGAACAAACTGGAATCGCAACTCCTTCACTCTAACGGAGTTCCTCTCAAAGGGCACTTTGTATACTTGCTTCATTCGGATTGCATTTCTCCTTAGAACACGATCAATTGTGGAGAGACTGCATTGGTGGATATTGTGGAACAGTTGATTGTCCTGTGTTATTCTTTGCTGAATTTCTTTGAGGCGGAGGGTGTTGTTCTGGACCACCATGTCAACAATGGCATGCTCTTGTTCAATTGAAAGAAGTCTTGTTCGTCCACCTGAATGTTCTCTAACTTAAATTCTGAAAAATGTTTGGACAAGCAGGAACATTTACTGTAGAAATCTAGACCTATGTCAAACAAGACTACATGGACTCTCATTGTAGAAGTAGAATGATATAGTTACTTACCGGTTTTCCCTCTGAAATGTGCGGATAATTGAAGCCACTGTGGATCTGGTTATATTGGGCTGAACTCTCTGCCCAGCTTCTCTCAGTGAGAGACCATGATTTATGACATGGTCAATAAGTGTGGCTCTGATTTCATTTGAAACACATGTGTACCCTATCCTTCTACCTCTCCTCCCTCTTCTTACACCTTGCCCTCCTCTTACACCTTGCCCTCCTCTTACACCTTGCCCTCCTCTTACACCTTGCCCTCCTCTTACACCGTGCCCTCCTCTTCCTCTCTGTCCATCTCTTCTTATATGTTCTACTCTTTCTCTTTCCACTATACCATTGCCCTCCAATCTATCCATCTCTTCTCCCTCTACTCCTCCATCTTCTCCTCTTCCTACATCCTCAGCTCTTCTTTCCCTTTCTCCTACATCCTCAGCTCTTCTTTCTCTTTCTCCTACATCCTCAGCTCTTCTTTCTCTTTCTCCTACATCCTCAGCTCTTCTTTCTCTTTCTCCTACATCCTCAACTCATCTTTCTCTTTCTCCTACATCCTCAGCTCTTCTTTCTCTTTCTCCTACATCCTCAGCTCTTCTTGCTCTTTCTCCATCTCCTCTTCCTCTTCCGCTACCCTGTCCACCACCTCTCACTCTTACACCTCTTCCTTTTTCACTGCTAATTTTTCTTATTTTTATTGTCTTTTCTCCTCATTCGTCTTCTTTGTTGTTTTTCTCTTCCCCTTTTGTAGTTGTTGTAATTAAGACAGCTGTGTGAACAATTAGGAAATTGGCTTTTTCTGTGTTGAGTGGATTACTAACTCATCAGATATCAATTTGGGGTTAATTGAGGACATAAGGTGTGCAACTGACTATTTTACAATTCGCAGAGTTTTGTTTGTTGTGTTTTGAAAATGGTACAAAAATGCTTGTGATCTTTGTGAAGACCAATGAAAAAGCTGCAAATGTTTTTCCTGATATATTAAAGATTTGGTTGGCTGTATGAACTGCTGTGATAACATTAGGGAATTTTGTGCAGAGTGTTTTGAGAAAATTATGCTTTAGATTTGTAATTTGTATGAAATGATGGAGAATTTACTATCTGTTTAGGACAATTACAAAGTGTACAGATCACTGTGTTAAATGTTTTTAGAGCAGTTACCTGAGTTTGGAGAAATGTACCAAATCGATAGGCCTACACCCTTCTGGCACAAATAACTCAATCCCCCCGGTTGACTTGATTTATTTACACATTTCTAATATGGACAGTCCAGGGATATTTTACACCAGATCTTGACAAGAAATGACCATGCCAGACATAAATAGGAAACAAATAGAATAGTAGACTACACCAACATTATTTTCCAACATACAAAGTGTTGGGTAAATCATTATACAAAGTGTTGGGTAAATCATCATACAGTGTTGGGTAAATCATCATACAAAGTGTTGGGTAAATCATCATACAAAGTGTTGGGTAAATCATCATACAAAGTGTTGGGTAAATCATCATACAAAGTGTTGGGTAAATTGGCACAGTAGATTTGCCGTGGTAAACAATTAAATACTTGATTTCTATTATACGGAATGCTTGTCAAGTAGAGAAATCACCCTTAGTATGTTAAAAAATGACTAATTACAATAACAACCAGAGGGAGAACATATCCTGAAACACTTTGGTTGCAAGCAGGACTAAGGGTAACACCGACGTCATCTTTTAGGGAGCGGTAATGAGGGGACCAATAATGGTTGCAATTATCAGCTGTGCGGGTGATGGTTTAACGAGACACCAGCTGATGATAATCTAGTGCCATCGATGGTTGCAATTGGCCCCTCGTTATTTGATTATATTCAAATAGGCTACATTTTGTAGGCTACCCATTAGCCTATCCATTGTCACATATTGAAAGGTGTGAAAAACTGTAAAATGCTACAGTTTTTTTCCTCTGGCTGAGTTGATGAAGTGATTTGGGCCATCAGTTGATTAACAGATGTTGGCCTAGTGTATGCATAAGTGGGCTGGGGGGCTGGACCACACAGACAATGAGGAAACCAATAAATTATTCTGCCTATTGTTTGCCTTCAACATAACCCCTACAAATATGTAAATGTTCAATTCTGACGTGAGACTGTGCGAGTTAGTTGTGTAGCCTACATAATATACAATGTAAGTACAGTGTGCATTGTATACCAACATCGCTTTCAACTGTGTTTGTATACAATGTGAATGGTGTCAAATTAAGATCCGACATCTGTAGGAGACACACAGCCTCAAATGTAATTTGGTAAAAAGCCAATTTGACATTTGCTCAGTACATTGTTTTCACTGAGGAAATGTACGAGACTGCTGTTAATGATAATGCAGAGGATTTTCCAAAGGTTGCTGTTGACGCATATCTCACGGTAGTTATTGGGGTCAAATTTATCTCCACTTTTGTGAATTGGGGTGATCAGTCCTTGGTTCCAAATATTGGGGAAGATGCCAGAGCTAAGGATGATGTTATAGAGTTTAAGTATAGCCAATTGGAATTTGTGGTCTGTATATTTTATCATTTAATTTAGGATACCATCAACACCACAGGCCTTTTTGGGTTTGAGGATTTGTATTTTTTCCTGTAGTTCATTCAATGTAATTGGAGAATCCAGTGGGTTCTGGTCTTTAATAGTTGATTCTAGGATTTGTATTTGATCATGTATATTTATTTGCTCTTTGTTTTTTGTTATGGGGCCAAAAAGATTGGAGAAGTGGTTTACCCATACATCTCCATTTTGGATAGATAACTCTTCGTGTTGTTGTTCGTTTAGTGTTTTCCAATTTTCCCAGAAATGGTTAGAGTCTATGGATTCTTCAATTACATTGAGCTGATTTCTGATGTGCTGTTGCTTCTTTTTCCGTAGTGCATTTCTGTATTGTGTTAGTGATTCACCATAGTGAAGGTGTAGGCTCAGGTTTTCTGGGTCTCTGTTTTTGGTTGGATAGGTTTCTCAGTTTCTTACTTAGGTTTTTGCATTTTTTTTGCTCAGGTTCAAATACCTGAGCTGACTAGGTTAAATGTGTTGATGTGTCCTTGAGCAAGGCACTTAACCCTCATTTGCTCCAGGGGCTGTAAATAAGAATTTGTTCATAACTGACTTGCCTAGTTAAATAAAAATAAAAAACTACCTTTCTTAATATTATTCTGTTCCTTTGGCTTTGATGCCTCATGATTGGGTATTGCTCTGTTCAAGAAGAATGTGATTTTGCTGTGATCTGATAGGGGTGTCAGTGGACTGACTGTGAACGCTCTAAGAGACTCTGGGTTGAGGTCAGTGATAAAGTAGTCTACAGTACTACTGCCAAGACATGACCTATATGTGTACCTACCGTAGGAGTCCCCTCGAAGCCTACCATTAACTATGTACATACCCAGCGTCCGTCAGAGCTGCAGGAGTTGTGACCCGTTTTTGTTGGTTATGTTGTCGTAGTTGTGTCTATGGGGGAGGGAATGCTGTCACCTCCAGGTAGGTGTTTGTCTCCATGTGTGCTGAGGGTGTCAGGTTCTTGTCCGGTTCTGGCATTTAGGTCACCACAGACTAGTACATGTCCCTGGGCCTGGTAATGGTTGATCTCCCCCTCAAGGATGGAGAAGCTGTCATCGTTAAAGTATGGGGATTCTAGTGGGGGGATATAGGTAGCACACAGGAGGACATTTTTCTCTGTTGAGATAATTTCCTTTTGAATTTCTAGCCAAATGTAAAATGTTCCTGTTTTGATTAATTTAATAGAGTGGGTTAGGTCTGCTCTATACCAAATTAGCATACCCCCTGAGTCTCTTCCCTGTTTCACACCTGGTAGTTTGGTGGATGGGACTACCAGCTCTCTGTAACTTAGAGGGCAACCAGTGGGTCCATCTCCTCTATACCATGTTTCTTGTAGGATTTCTGCTCTTGAGGTCAAAGGCCGATGACCTCAGGCCTTGGATATTCCAGGATGAGATAGTGAAGGCTTAGTGTTATAAAGTGTCCAATGTTGTTAGTTGTGTGGTTGGCCTCAGACCAGTAAGTGTGAGCAGAGCCTGCTGAGCATCTGGTACATGCCATTGGCTTGTGTAAGATTGTCTCTCTCTCTCTCTCTGCATCTTTGTCTTCCTTTCTGGCACTACTCTAACCGCAGTGGACCCGGCATTCTCAAGTTGTGGATGTCTCACCTCACTTATCCAATCAACCCCTTATAGTATGAGAGAGAGCAAGAGTGAGAGAGAAAGAGAGAGAGAGCTAGAGATATAGTGCAGTGTTTAGGAGTGTTAGAACAGAAGTGGGAGAGTGTTTGAGTGGGTGCTTTTGGCACACAGATTTCCCATGTATGATAAAAAAAAAAAGAGGTGTCTTAGTTATTGCTATTCAGTTCTCACAGTGATTGCATGCTGGTAGGATAATGGCAGAATGTTGTTGCAGTTTTTTGGGGGGGAGTGATTTCAAATGAGAGTGGTTTTTCCTCTGAAGTATTCCAGGCATTGTGTCTCTCCCTAGAAAGTGCTGCTAGCGCCACTCTCAAACCAACTGAGTGCTTTTGGCACTGGAGTATTCTATGCATTGTGCCTCTCCCTATGAAACATTTTGTAGCCCACTCGTCCTTCTTTGTGCCCCCTCCTCCTATCTCCCTGGGTCCTGTCTGTCTGACCGTTTGTCTGTCTGCCTGTGTCTGTCTCTGCTGTTTCTGTCCCAGCTACCTTCAGGTCCGTCTCAATCACTGTGGCAGCGGTGGTCGTGGAGAGATAGACCTGAGGTCAGCTGGGTGTTGTGTGGTGTCTGTCTAGACCAGGGGAGGGCTAGCCTAAAGCTGCCGGTCTGGCTGTCTGTCTCTTTAAAGCACAATCAAACACAGCTCAAATACGGGTACTGAAGCCAGGTCTGCTAGCTAGCTGCCTGTCAGCCTCTCTGCCTATCTGTATAAGGGGGTGGTTGGATTAAACAGAGTCACAAGTTCATTGTGACATTTGGTGTTTTATTTCAAGCTCAGATATTCCGTGGTTCAGTGGATTCCGAGGTTGTTATATGATTATTATTCAGTCCATGACACTCATAATCATTACTTATAAATGGTGGATCCATAAGGTCCTATCAAGTTTATCATTTTAAAAGGCTAATTGATCATTAGAAAACCCTTTTGCAATTATGTTAGCACAGCTGAAAACTGTTGTGCTGATTAAAGAAGCAATAAAACTGGCCTTCTTTAGACTAGTTGAGTATCTGGAGCATCAGCATTTGTGGGTTCGATTACAGGCTCAAAATGGCCAGAAACAAATAACTTTCTTCTGAAACTCGTCAGTCTATTCTTGTTCTGAGAAATGAAGGCTATTCCATACGAGAAATTGCCAAGAAACAGAAGATCTCGTACAACGCTGTGTACTACTCCCTTCACAGAACAGCACAAACTGTCTCTAACCAGAATAGAAAGAGGAGTGGGAGGCCCCGGTGCACAACTGAGCAAGAGGACAAGTACAATAGAGTGTCTAGTTTGAGAAACAGACGCCTCACAAGTCCTCAACTGGCAGCTTCATTAAATAGTACCCGTTTTAATGAGAAGAAAAAGCTGTATCTCAGACTGGCCAATAAATATAAAAGATTAAGATGGGCAAAATAACACAGACACTGGACAGAGGAAGATTGGAAAAAAGGAGAACATTTGTGAGACGCAGACCAAATGAAAAGATGCTGGAGGAGTGCTTGACGCCATCTGTCAAGGATGGTGGAGGCAATGTGATGGTCTGGGGGTGCTTTGGTGGTGGTAAAGTGGGAGATTTGTACAGGGTAAAAGGGATCTTGAAGAAGGAAGGCTATCACTCCATATTGCGCTTAATTGGAGCCAATTTCCTCCTACAACAGGACAATGACCCAAAACACAGCTCCAAACTATGCAATAACTATTTAGGGAAGAAGCAGTCAACTGGTATTCTGTCTATAATGGAGTGACCAGCACAGTCACCGGATCTCAACCCCATTGAGCTGTTGTGGGAGCAGCTTGACCGTATGGTACGTAAGAAGTGTCCATCAAGCCAATCCAACTTGTGGGAGGTGCTTCAGGAAGCATGGGGTGAAAGCAAAGGCTTCTCAACAGCTTTTACCCCCATGCCATAAGACTCCTGAACGGCTACCCGGACAACTTGCAGTCACCCCCCCACCCCCCCACGCTGCTGCTACTCTCTGTTTACCATCTATGCATAGTCACTTTAACTATACCTACATGTACATATTACCTAAATTAGCCCGACTAACCGGTGCCCCTGCACATTGACTCTGTACCGGTACCACCTGTATATACCACCTGTATACTACCTGTGTATATATATATTTTTTACTGTCATTTTACAGTTTTTTATTGTATTTCATTACTTATCTATTGTTTACATAATACTTATTATAATACTTTTTATTTAAACTGCACTGTTGATTAGGGCTTGTACGAATTTCACTATAAGGTCTACTACTGTTGTATTCAGCGCACGTGACAAATTACATTACAGACTTATTCTAGAATTGATTAAATAGTTTTTTCCCCTCATCAATCTACACAGAATACCCCATAATGCTTATGCAAATGTCACATTTGCATAAGTATTCAGACCCTTTACTCTGTACTTTGTTGAAGCACCTTTGGCAGTGATTACAGCATTGAGTCTTCTTGGGTATGACGATACAAGCTTGGCACACCTGTATTTGGGAAGTTTCTCCCATTTTTCTCTGCAGATCCTTTCAAGCACTGTCAGGTTGGATGGGGAGTGTTGCTGCACAGATATTTTCAGGTCTCTCCAGAGATGTTTGATCGGGTTCAAGTCCGGGCTCAGGCCGGGCCACTCAAGGACATTCAGAGACTTGTCCCGAAGTCACTCCAGCGTTATCTTGGCTGTGTGCTTAGGCTCTATTGGAAGATGAAACTTCGCCCCAGTCTGAGGTCCTGAGTGCTCTGAGGCAAGTTTTCATCAAGGATTTTCTCCGTTCATCTTTGCCTCGATCCAGACTAGTCTCCCTGTCCATGCCGCTGAAAAACATCCCCACAGCATGATGCTGTCACCACCATGCTTCACCGTAGGGATTGTGCCAGGTTTCCGTAGACGTGACGCTTGTTTCTCATGGTCTGAGAATCTTTAGGTGCCTTTTGGCTAACTCCAAGCAGGCTGTCATGTGCCTTTTACTGAGGATTAGCTTCCGTCTGGCCACACTACCATAAAGGCCTGATTGGTGGAGTGCTGCAGAGATGGTTGTCCTTCTGGAACGTTCTCCCATCTCCACAGATGATTCTAGGAAAGGTCTTGGTGGTTCCAAACATCTTCTGTTTAAGAATGATGGAGGCCACTGTGTTCTTGGGGACATTCAATGCTGCAAATAGTTTTTGGTACCCTTCCCCAGATCTGTGCCTCAACACAATCCTGTCTCCAAGCTCTACGGACAACTCCTTCGACCTCATGGCTTGGTATTTGCTCTGAAATGCACTGTCAACTGTGGGACGTTATATAGACAGGTGTGTGCCTTTCCAAATCATGTCCAATCAATTTAATTTACCACAGGGGGACTCCAATCAAGTTGTTGAAACATCTCCTCGATGATCAATGGAAACAGGATGCACCTGAGCTCTAAATCCAAATTAAATCCAATGTTATGTGTCACATGCTTCGTAAACAATAGGTGCAGACTAACAGGGGAATGCTTAAGATGAACTTAGCCTTAATCTGCTTTTGCGAAACCGGTCCCTGGTCTGTAAACTATGGTGTGACTGGGATGGGGTCCGAGGCAGACAACATGAAAGAGGATTACTGGTTTATGGATATAAGACATAGAGAGTGCCTACCCCTCAGATATGCAAGACATAGAGAGGGGAATTACAGAACAGTGTCACAAACATGCATACCGCTGCAAAACTATTTCACTGTGACACATCATCAGGAGGGTAGTAGAGTTGTTATTTGGTTGGTAATAGTTTTGTTTGCCAGACTCACAGCGGCTCTGAGAAGAGGCTAGATTGGTAAAGCTGTGTTCTGTTTGATGGAAAGGGGGAAAGGTCATATAGCTAGTGGTATATGAATACTGATATGTCTTTATTTCCACAGTTTTTCAGGTTCAAGAAGAACACAATAATTCAGTGGAGTATAGATTCTTGAAGAGTGGAGTGGATCGGGTCTTCTCTGGTAAGTTATACTGTCAACAAACAGTACTGTATCTCCATACTGTCAACATACAGTACTGTATCTCCATACTGTCAACAAACAGTACTGTAGCTCCATACTGTCAACATACAGAACTGTAGCTCCATACTGTCAACATACAGAACTGTAGCTCCATACAGTTAACATATAGTACTGTAGCTCCATATTGTCAACATTCAGTACTGTAACTCCATACTGTTAACATATACTGTAGTACTGTAGCTCCATACAGTACTGTAAGTCCCTGCTTCTTAGTGCTGGATATTTTTTCAGTCCACATTTCATACCCATCATCCTCTCTTTCCAAAACAGTTTAATTTCCCTCCAATACTTGGAATGTTAATGCCTTGCCTTCAAACTGGTCTGTCTGTCTGTCTGTCTGTCTGTCTGTCTGTCTGTCTGTCTGTCTGTCTGTCTGTCTGTCTGTCTGTCTGTCTGTCTGTCTGTCTGTCTGTCTGTCTGTCTGTCTGTCTGTCTGTCTGTCTGTCTTGTTAGGGAGGTTTCTGCTATGATATTGCCAACATGCTAAATGGAATGCATTCATATCATAAAGTGGCACTGTACAATAAAGTGGTCTAGCCAAGGGAACGTTCTCTGTGGGACCTTTGTCTAGTTCCCTGTACGTTCCCAGGACATCAATGAGGACTATTTCAGGACCTTTTTAGGACGTTCTCAGGACTTTCATGGACGTTGTGTGATGGTCCCAAGGGAACGTTCTCTTTCCCTCACTCTCTTTATCTCCCCTTTTTTTCTCTCTCTCTCTCAGCTATGCAGCATCTAATGAACTCATGGAGGTTTTGTCTAGTTCCCGGTTGGTCCTGGGGAAGTCCCCGAAGACGTGTTTAGGACGTTCTTGGGACGTTGTGTCATGGTCCCCTGAATGTCCCCTGAACGTTCTTGGGATGTTATGTCATGGTACCCTGGAGGTTTTTAACCACTATGAATCACTATGATAAATATCATAGTTTTTCTTCCGTGTATTTTTTACAGAGCTGAGATTGTGAGTTAAAGTCCCAGGTGAGGACATGTTAAATAATAGTTACTGTTTGAATAAACAGACACAATGTAATCAAGTGTGTCAAATATGTTAGTTGAAAACACTATGTTAAAAGCAATGTTTGTTTGTGTGTGTGGGGGTGTCCCTAGCATTGCTAAAAGACAAAGAGCTGTGACTGGATCAGTGGTTCACCAAACAGGTCCTTAATGGGCTTGGCAACAGTAACAAGGGTTGATGTGTAATTTCTTTGAGACCATCAGGTGGCTTCCCCGGGACAAACCGGGAACTAGACAAAAACCTCCAGGGTACCATGACACAACGTCCCAAGAATGTTCAGGGGATCTTCAGGGGACAATGACACAACGTCCCAAGAACGTCCTAAACACGTCTTCGGGGACTTCCCCAGGACCAACCGGGAACTAGACAAAACCTCCATGAGTTCATTAGATGCTGCATAGCTGAGAGAGAGAGAAAAAAAGGGGAGATAAAGAGAGTGAAGGAAAGAGAAAGAGAGAGATGTAAAGGGACATTGACATCTCTGAGCTCATCTAGCCCCTCACAGCAAGATTTCTGAAGACAGTCACACACATTCACTGTCTTCTTTCTTTTCTTCTGTCTTTCTGTCTCTTCCTTCACCCTCTCTCTTTCTCCACATTCTCTCTCTCCCTCCCTGTCCCCTCTCTCTCTCTTTATCGTTATCTCTCTCTATCTCTCTCTTTTCTCTCTCTCTCAGCCGGGGTGGTCATTCAAAAGTGTGGACTCAGCCTCTCTGGCCTGGAACACACAGTGGTATTGACCAACACATTCACAACAAGTGACAGAGAGAGAGGGGGGGGGGGGGGAGGCTGAGGGCCAGAGTGGGGATGAGAGACAGAGAGAGAGAGAGAGTGAGGGTGAGAGAGAGAGAGAGAGAGAGAGAGGGGCAGGCAGTGGGCCAGAGTGGGGACGAGAGCCAGAGAGAGAGAGAGAGAGGGTGAGAGAGGGGGGGGGGGGGTGCAGTGAGCAAGAGAGACAGAAAGAGAAAGAGGTCGACAAAGAGCGAGGACTGTAGACTGAATCAGCAGTTTGAAACACAGTGAGGCGTGAACCAACTGGTCTTTGTGAGCGGCAGCATTCAGAACCGAGGGATGAATAGAACCGATGCAGAGGTTTCTATTTACTTCACCCAGGCTCTCTTTTACGGGGTTCCCTCGCCTCACGTGCTTTGGTGTTATTGTTGTGTGTGTTTGTGTGTTTTGATTATGTCAGGCAGGGAACGTGGGGGGGGGGGGGGGTGGGCAGTGGGGGGCTGTGAGAGGAGTAGACCCACTCAGAATGTCAACTTGTTGCTGTAGGTTGATAAACACACATGAATATAGGATTATTATTATAAAAAATGTAGGTACTTGTGGTTTTGAGTAAGAACCACTTCACTACACCATGGTAGCCTCCTACACTACACTGCAGCAGGTAAAAAATACCCAAATATAAGATTTCCTTGTGAAAAAGGCAATGTCCCTGCCACCAAGCTTCTAGATGCAATCTGCCACAGTGGTGCAATGGATTATTTGATCTCTGAGAGCAGATTGCTCTCCCCAGGTGAGAAAGCAATGACATTACTCAGCAGCAGGACTGAGATTAGCTGTAGCACAGATGGAGATGGGACCTCACACACACACACATTTCTCAGCCGGTCAGATGCTGAGCAGTTGCCATACCAGGCGGTGATGCAACCGGTCAGGATGCTCTCAAGGGTGCAGCTGTAGAACTTTTTGAGGATCTGGGGACCCATGCCAAATCTTTTCAGTTTCCTCAGGGGAAAAAGGTGTTGTCGTGCCCTCTTCACGACTGTCTTGGTGTGTTTGGACCATGATAGTTTGTTGGTGATGTGTACAGTACCCCCTCCACTACACCCCCATCAATGTTAATGGGGGCCTGTTCGCCCCTCCTTTTCCTGTAGTCTACGATCAGCTCCTTTGTCTTTCTCATATTGAGGGAGAGGTTTTCCTGGCCCCACACTGCCAGGTCTCTGACCTCCTTCCTATAGGCTGTCTCATCATTGTCGGTGATCAGGCCTACCGCTGTTGTGTCGTCAGCAAACCTAATGATGGTGTTGGAGTCGTGCTTGGCAACACAGTCGTGGGTGAACAGGGAATACAAGAGGGTACTAAGCACGCAGCCCTGAGGGGCCCTAGTGTTGAGGATCAGCATGGCAGATGTGTTATCCCTTACCACCTGGGGGCGGTCCGTCAGGAAGTCCAGGATCCAGTTGCAGAGGGAGGGGTTTAGTCCCAGGGTCCTTAGCTTAGTGATGAACTTTGTGGGCACAATGGTGTTGAACGCTGAGCTGTAGTCAATGATCAGCATTCTCAAATGTTCCTTTTGTTCAGGTGAAAAGGGCAGTGTGGAGTGCAATAGAGATTGCGTCATCTGTGGATCTGTTGGGGCGGTATGCAAATTGGAGTGGGTCTAGGGTATCCAGGATGATGGTGTTGATGTGAGCCATGGCCAGCCTTTCAAAGCACTTCATGGTTACCGTAGTGCTACGGGGCAGTAATCATTTAGGCAGGTTAACTTCACTTTCTTGGGCACAGGGACTATGGTGGTCTACTTGAAACATGTAGGTATTACAGACTAATTCAGGGAGATGTTGAAAATGTCAGTGAAGACATCTGCTGGCTGGCCTGCACATACTTTGAGTATACGTCCTGGTAATCCGTCCGGCCCCGCAGCTTTGTGAATGTTGACCTGTTTAAAGGTCTTGCTCACATCGGCTACAGAGAGCTTGATCACACAAAAGGCATTTAGCTCGTCTGGTAGGCTTGCGTCACTGGGCAGCTCGCGGCTGGGTTTCCCTTTGTAGTCCGTAATAGTTTGCAAGCCCTGCCAGATCCGATGAGCGTCAGAACCGGTGCAGTAGGATTCAATCTTAGTCCTGTATTGACGGTTTGCGTGTTTGATGGTTTGTCTGAGGGCATAGCGGGATTTCTTATAAGCGTTCAGATTAGTGTCCCGCTCCTTGAAAGCGGCAGCTCTAGCCATTAGCTCGCTGCGAATACCTCTGACTGGGAAATGTACGTACGGTCACTGTGGGGACGACATCGCCTCACTGGCACTTCCTGTCTTAGCTTTTGCTTGGAGGCAGGAATCAGGAGGATAGAATTATGGTCAGATTTGCCAAACGGAGGGCGAGGGAGAGCTTTGTATGCATCTCGGTGTATGGAGTAAAGGTGGTGACTTCTTTAAGGGCGGCAGGTAGCCTAGCGGTTAGAGTGCTGGGCCAATAACCGAAAGGCAGCTGGTTTGAATACCTTAGCTGACAAGGTGAAAAAATAAAAGCTGTCGATGTGTCCTTGAGCAAGGTACTTAACCCTAATTTGCTCCAGGGGCTGACCCTGTAGGTAGGCTGTCATTGTAAATAAGAATTTGTTCTTAACTGACTTGCCTAGCTAAATAAAGGTCAAATAATAATAAATTAGACATTGCGCACCAGCTGTTAATGACAAATAGTTCTTAACAGACGTAGCTGCTCTGTCCTGCTGATGCACGGAGAACCCAGCCAGCTCTATATTATCTGTGTCATTGTTCAGCCATGACTCAGTGAAACATAAGATATTACAGTTTTTAATGTCCCGTTGGTAGGATAGTCTTAATCGTAGATCATCCAGTTTATTTTCCGATGATTGCACGTTGGCCAATAGTACGGATGGTAGTGACTCGCCTACGAATTCTCACAAGGCACCCCGATCTCCGTCCCCTGTATTTCTGTCTTTTCTTCACGCGAATGACAGGGATTTGGGTCTGGTCTCGAGAAATCAGTATATCCTTTGTGTGGGACTCATTAAAGAAAAAATTGCTGTTATGATGTCCAGAAGCTATTTTCAGTCATAAGACACGGTAAAATACATAACATTATGTACAAAATAATGTGAAAAAACAAACAAACTAGCACAGTTGGTTAGGAGCCCGTAAAACCGCAGCCATCCCCTCTGACTCCATTATCCACAGACTGAAGCACTGTTTTAATAGCTCTTTGACATCTCTCCTGACTTCTCTTCTTTTTGAAGCCACTGGCTGCACCCTGAAGAGACATGGATAGAGAGATTGGGGGGATAGAAAGAAAGAGGAAAAGAGAGGGATAGAGAGAGGGAGAGAGGGAGAGAGGGAGGGAGAGAGAGGGAGAGAGAGGGAGAGAGAGGGAGGGAGAGAGGGAGAGAGGGAGTGAGAGATGGGGTTGGAGAGGTTCTCCTGAGGGGACACTGTCCTCTGGTCTCGTCCAGGGTTGTAGTGTAGAGGAGGCCTGTGGTTCATGGTTCAGCTGAGCTGGCCTGACAACCTAGTGAACAGATGGACACATGGAGAGGAGAGGCAGAGGAGATGCCAGTCCTTCTATATCTGTCTCTCCATCTCCATCTCATCACTCTGTTTCTTCTCTCTCTCCTCCATCTCCTTCTCTCCCCCCCCCCATCTCCATCACTCCTTTTCTCAATGTATTTATGTATTTATCCATCAGTCCACCTTAAGCACAAGGATAAAGTTGCTTTTCTTTTCCAAGCCATTCTATCGAAACACCATCAAAATCCTTTTGGATGGATGGCAATAGGAGAGTTGATTTCAAGCCATGTCCAGTAATTTACGTAGAGTATCAACATAGCTGGACAGAGAGGATTTTCCTCACATGTTCGGCGGGCCTGGTGTGTGATGCCGTGATCTATCTATTTGGAAGAGGTCGGTGCGCAGGGCTAGCTGAGAAATCCAATGATTTATGTGGCCGTTAAGTCTGGTTCATGGTCCCAATGCCAAGTCTATCTGCTCATCAATAATAAACACGCTTCACAGTGTTGCGTGTTGCAGAATACAAATGCACCTGCTGCAATCCCTGCAAACTAGTGTGTGTGCGTACCTAGATCTTTGCAGAATCCTAATAGGAAATCACCTCTAGCCTCCGGAGGAGGGACTCTTCCCAAGAAATTGGCTGCATATGCGATCTGAGACTGATACAGAAATAGCTGCACTGTGGGTGTTTCTCAATATTTATACTACCATGCTCCAAGCATGCATATTGGAGCACGCATCAGTTGGAGCAAGAATCAAAGTATGCGAAATAGTGCACTGTACTCCGCTTGTACACATTTCGAGGCATGCATCAATGCAAGGTTCAACGAAAAGTATGGACAGAAATATGATGCAAACACACAATGGCAGCCATTTTGGGGGCTGAAACTAGAGAAATGTTGCCCATTCACATCTCATATGTTGCCTGACTACAGTATTTTATCTTGATACTGCACGTTCTGTGTTAATGTTGGCATGTTTACCTTCCTACAATACCCACTGTAGTGTTCGTAGATAGCAAGCCCATACGTAGTAAGTCAATACGGCTAACTGGCTAGCTACTACAGTTAGCCAGCTAGATAGCCACTAAGAATTGACATCTACCTTGCATAACATTAGTTTTAGGCCATTTTTGCCTGTTAAACTATCTGGTTAGTTAGACTATTTCAATTCACATATAGCTAGCTGATAGTTATGAAGTGAAATGTTTGCTTTGTATATCTTGTTTCGTCTCTATTGTTGCCATTGTCCTGGCTGGAAGAAGGTTCAGTGAATGGGGAGGTGCAGCGTGAGGTAATACAGTACGCGTTCTCCACACTCTCGTCCTCACAAGAACGTACTCAAGAGAACGTCCTCAGAGAATGCACTCGGAGCATGAGAGTGTGGAGCACGGTAGTATGCATAATGAGAAACACCCTGTATCTCACTTTATATCAGGGATTTGTAGCAGCAGTTGTGAGATTACATTTCTGTTGCATTTCCCGTACTGTGATCTTCAGTGTTCTTATGTGTAAAGATGTTCAGTCGTCCTTCATAGACATGGAGAAGAATTTACATCAGAGGTGTCTGTGGTCTGTCATTCCCTCTCTAGTGCACTAAAATGACCCTGAGCATTGAGTCGCAGCCCTGAAAGCGTGCCACACAAAACCAGGCTGCAATACTTGGTGCCTGGGATGATCCCTTTATACTGCCCTCTGTGGGCAGTGGTCAGAGTAGACCAAAACAGCTTAGCTTGGCTTGGTTCAGCTCAGCTCAGTTGTGTGAAAGTGGTAGGAGAGACCTGCAGGCCACGCTAGATTCACCCTCCCATTACCGTCAAATGACCCTGGCCTGAGCATTGAGTCCAAGCCCTGGAATATGTGGCACACAAACCAGTGGTGGCTGGCGACGAGGACGTACAGGGTTTTCTGGTCATTAGGTGGACACAAAACCCAGTATGCACAGCTGAGTAGCTAGCCTGATTGGCTGAACCTTTAATGCTGCACCCAGCCCTCTCTGGGCCTGTCCGGAGTGGTTCTGAGCACCAGGAGCTATACTATGGCTTCACCCAC
>CM042413.1:28192396-28282396 GCA_023634145.1 Thymallus thymallus
GTTGGCGGACAGAACACAAAACAATAATCCACACCTGACAGTGGGAAACAATACAACTCAAATATGGCCATCAATTAGAGACAATGCCTAGCAGTTGCCTCTAATTGGGGACCAACACAAAACCACCATAGATATACATAGATAACCCCTGTCAGGCTTCCCTATAGTCAGAGCCTGACACATGGTGCAGATGTTAGCTGGCCCAATGACAAGACAGCTCAGTGTTTGAGATAGATTGATAGATAGATAGATAGATAGATAGATAGATAGATAGATAGATAGATAGATAGATAGATAGATAGATAGATAGATAGATAGATAGATAGATAGATAGATAGATAGATAGATAGATAGATAGATAGATAGATAGATAGATAGATAGATAGATAGATAGATAGATAGATAGATAGATAGATAGATAGATAGATGGATGGATGGATGGATGGATGGATGGATGGATGGATGGATGGATGGATGGATGGATGGATGGATGGATACTTTATTGATCCCCGAGGCAACATTTCTTTGTCAAGCAGCTATGAAAAAAACACAGGGCAGGTGCTAAATGCCAGAACGAAAATTGTGGCCTACCGGTCAGATAGTCCGTGACCCAGGAGACTAAGGGTGCTTCCACTTTCATCCTCTTCATCTTCTCACCCAGTAGCAGGGGCTGAATGGAGAGTCTTCTCAACACAGTGACGTTATATCAGACTGTTGTTCATGTGTAGCTTTGTTGTTGTTGTGCCATTTGTTTTTGTAGGGTGGGTATGTTTTTGTAGGGTGGGTATATTTTTGTAGGGTGGGTATATTTTTGTAGGGTAGGTATAAAAAATAAGTACTTGCAAAGCATTCAGAAATGATTCTGCTCACTAATTTCGACTAGGCTAAGTAGTAATGCTAGAACTTATCCACTGACTGAGAGAGTAATGCTGGATCGACTAGGCTAAGTAGTAGTGCCAGAGAGTATGAAGATGTATGCACTCCTACTGTAAGTCACTCTGGATAAGAACGTCTGCTAAATGACTGAAATGTACATGTAAATAATTAGTAGGCCTAAGCTGGAGTTTTCATGTGGCTGTTAGTGATAGGGGGACAAATCGATTGTAATATTATTTTTGAGAATATCAAAATATTATTTTTGCGCTAGTCTGCTGTACCTTTGTTTTCAGCACTTTTATTTCCATGACTAATCAAAACACATTTTCTCATGGCTCTCTCTTGTCCCTCTGCAGCAAACATGGTGAGCAATATGTTTGGAACTGTGAGGGGACACACACACACACACACACACACACACACACACACACACACACACACACACACACACACACACACACACACACACACACACAGGAAGAGTAGCTGCTTCTTCTGCAAAAGCTAATGGGGATCCTAATAAATAAACAAACAAACATCGAATCACAATAGAATTGCAGTATCGAATTGCAATGCATATAGAATCTTGAGGGATAAGTAGTCCCGTGTAGCTCAGACAGTAGAGCATGGTGCGGGTTCGATTCCCACGGGTGACCAGTATGAAAAACAAGTATGAACATGTATGCACTAACTAACTGTAATTTGCTCTGGATAAGAGTTGTCAACTAAAATGTAAATGTAAAATGGATAGTATGGTGAGGTTCCTGGCAATTCCCAGCCCTACCGGCTATATCGGTTTACAATGATATTCTACATACCATATCCATCTAGAACAACAAGAGAAAATATAAAGAATATAAATAACATGTTTATAGTCGTTGGTAACTGAATGAAGATGTGTTGTATTGTTCAGTCCTGTGCAGTGTAGTCTAGATGAAAAGGGGGTGCTTGTTTTGAGTTCTGGGTCCACTGTTGGACTCCCTTGACAACAGGACTTGTATTCATATGTTAACAACACCAATTATTTGCATACCTAACCCCAATTATAAAACCTAATGAGGAGGATTATGGGTAACGTATGCTGAAACCAGGTCCGTGGAATTTCCATTGTGATGCTGTTGCCCGAGAGATAGGGGCCCGAGAGATAGACTAGAAACGATCAGGCTAATATAACCCTCAAAAGCCCTGCTCAGAATACATCAGATAGGCTATGATTTATATGAAGCTAATGACTAATGGCTCACTACCACTGGGGCTTTGAAATAATGGGTCACAAAACCAATGTAATTAAGGACAGAAGGTGTAGGTTAAGTAGTGAGTTAACTGGGGTTGTTGTTATTTGGTCAAAACACTTGTCTTGGTGGAAAAAAGATTGGGCCACTACTCGGCACTAACTTAGAGTCATTAGTGGCTAACAAGACAGCTATTATTACCCATGCTTAAATGTCATCAGTATAATCTCTCTCATTCTCTGACTGGGGTGTCATTCTCATAAATATAATCTCTCTCATTCTGTCATTAGTAGTACAGGAAACCCTGAGGTGTTGCTACAGCCATACAGAGGATCACAGGCTAATGACTGAGTGCATGGGCCACTGATTATAAAAGTTAATTAGGACCGTTTTGTTTGTGTGTTTATGTGTGTTTGTGTGTGTGTGTATGTGTGTTTGTGTGTGTGTGTGTGTGTGTGTGTGTGTGTGTGTGTGTGTTTGTGCCACAGTACAATACAGTCACAGTTGCTAGGGCTAGGATGCAGATTTTTTTATTGTTCTGTTATTGTATAACATTCTCTGGGATACAATGCTGAATCTCAGTTATATCATATACAGTTGAAGTCGGACGTTTACATACACCTTAGCCAAATACATTTAAACTCAGTTTTTCACAGTTCCTGACATTTAATCCTAGTAAAAATTCCCTGTTTTAGGTCAGTTAGGATCACCACTTTATTTTAAGAATGTGAAATGTTAGATTAATAGTACAGAGAATGATTTATTTCAGCTTTTATTTCTTTCATCACATTACCAGTGGGTCAGAAGTTTATATACACTGAATTAGTATTTGGTGGCATTGCCTTTAAATTGTTTAACTTGGGTCAAACGTTTCGGGTAGCCTTCCACAAGCTTCCCACAATAAGTTGGGTGACTTTTGGCCCATTCTTTCTGACAGAACTGGTGTAACTGAGTCAGGTTTGTAGGCCTCCTTGCTCGCACACGCTTTTTCAGTTCTGCCCACAAATGTTCTATAGGATTGAGGTCAGGGCTTTGTGATGGCCACTCCAATACCTTGACTTTGTTGCCCTTAAGCCATTTTGCCACAACTTTGGAAGTATGCTTGAGGTCATTGTCCATTTGGAAGACCCATTTGCGACCAAGCTTTAACTTCCTGACTGATGTCTTGAGATGTTGCATCAATATATCAACGTAATTTTTCTTCCTCATGATGCCATCTATTTTGTGAAGTGCACCAGTCCCTCCTGCAGCAAAGCACCCCCACAACATGATGCAGCCACCCCTGTGCTTCACGGTTGAGATGGTGTTCTTCGGCTTGCAAGCGTCCCCCTTTTTCCTCCAAACATAACGATGATCATTATGGCCAAACAGTTATATTTTTGTTTCATCAGACCAGAGGACATTTCTCCAAAAAGTACGATCTTTGTCCCCATGTGCAGTTGCAAACTGTAGTCTGGCTTTTTTGGGCGGTTTTGGAGCAGTGGCTTCTTCCTTGCTGAGCGGCCTTTCAGGTTATGTCGATATAGGACTTGTTTTACTGTGGATATAGATACTTTTGTACCGGTTTCCTACAGCATCTTCACAAGGTCCTTTGCTGTTGTTCTGGGATTGATTTGCACTTTTCGCACCAAAGTACGTTCATCTCTAGGAGACAGAACGCATCTCCTTCCCGATATGATGGCTGTGTGGTCCCATGGTGTTTATACTTGCATACTATTGTTTGTAGAGATGAACGTGGTACCTTCAGGTGTTTGGAATTTGCTCCCAAGGATGAACCAAACTTGTGGAGGTCTACACATTTCTTTTCAACCTAAGTGTATGTAAACTTCCGACTTCAACTGTAAATTGTAGCATTACCTATTGTTGAAGGAGTCAAAGTCAAGTTTAATTGAGCTGTCTCTCTCTCTCTCTCTCTCTCTCTCTCTCTCTCTCTCTCTCTCTCTCTCTCTCTCTCTCTCTCTCTCTCTCTCTCTCTCTCTCTCTCTCTCTCTCTCTCTCTCTCTCTCTCTCTCTCTCTCTCTCTCTCTCTCTCTCTCTCTCTCTCTCACTATATTACATATTACATTCACAGGGTAGGCAGCTCTAATCCCTACTAGGCCTATTGTCTGATCATTCTGTGCTGTGAAGTGTCCTGTGTGTGCCGAGCTGTCTGTGTGTACCGGGGGCCTGTGTTGGCCCGACCCTCACGTTACACAGACAGTGTGTTCTGCTCCATGTGCTATGGTGATGCCGTGCCTCTGACATGTAACACACACACTCAACACACACATAATAACACACACACACACGCACACACAAACTCAACACACACACAATCACACACACACCGACATGTGCACAAAACCAATTAGTTTGGAGACAGTGAAGTGACTCGGCCTGGGAAAATGACAATGGGCTAATTAAAGAGGCTGGCTCAGTGTGTGTGTGTGTGTGTGTGTGTGTGTGTGTGTGTGTGTGTGAGAGTGAGAGAGACCGCTCAATGCAGCCTTGAACACTAGGAGTGTTTCCCTGGAAAACAGAATAAAAGAGAGACAGAAAGAAAGATCAGGAAGTCTGTTGGCCTATCAGCTGGGTGATAGTAATGATTTACATTGAGATAACAGACCTCTCAAAGCCTGTAGTATCATATCACTAGTTAGTTAATAACCTGATAAGTTAGTTGTAGTAATGATATAGTTCCCACTCACATTAGAAACCTCTCATTGCCTATAGTTTCACTAGCTACTAGTGTAACTAGTTACAATGTGATAATATTAGTAAATAGTACTAGTTAGTTTTAGTAATGGTAGCTGATAGTCCCATATCTCATTAGAAAGCAGATGGAGAGGTCAAGTTAGATTTGACGTATTTAGAAGATTATAAACATATAATATAGAAGTATATAATCATACTCTCTGTAGTCTACAGGCTATGCTGTGAAAAACATCTCTTAAAAACCTTAAATAGCAGACTGCCAGTATGCTCTAGTAGTATTTGTATTGTGTTTAAATGGGCCATCTCCTGCTGGATGTTTATCAGATCTGTACTGTCAGCTTTTGACACAGTACTCTCTAGACAACACTGTGTTTTACCTACTGCCTCAGCAGTCTGCTGCCATCTGAGCTTTATTAGTTTTGGCTTCCCTGGTTGTGTCAGCACAGGGCTTGGGGTGGCATAGTGTATCAGTAACGTAAGTGGGGCATGGGGTGGCATAGTGTATCAGTAACGTAAGTGGGTCATGGTGTGGCATAGTGTATCAGTAACGTAAGTTGAGCATGGGGTGGCATAGTGTATCAGTAATGGAAGTGGGGCATGGGCAAGACACTATTGTACACAATCAGGGTAGGCCTATATGTTGGGTTAAATTAGGGTGTGTGTGAACATCCTTGTTTCTGTGTGTCTGTGTGTCTGAGTGTTGGGCTCAGGTGTATGGATGGTGTTTCTGGACCCAGTTTGGATGTAGTGTGAAGGAGATGAATAGTCTCATGCTATGGAGGTGGTTGTCTCCTCCTCCCCAGAGTGTGTTAGCGGCCCAGTGGTACTGTGGTATGGGGGGTCTAGTGGCCTTGTGTCGCAGATCAGTCACACAGCACCACCTCTCCCAAGGATTATTACTACAGCCCGGTCACTCTCTTCTGCTCGGCTGGAGACTGGGACATTTTCAGTAGCTTTAGTGGGACACTGACCGGGCGCCTCAGGTGGCGTTGGCATGAAGGCAGCAGGATAAAAACAGGTCATGTCTCACTTTTTTCCTCAGAGAAATGTAGTATTTCTATTGTTTGAGGGTAGGGTAGGGTATGCATGCATACCACATGTATCTAGACTATTTTATGATTTGGACTACTGTTGCTACTGTTGAATTATGTATGATTCGCTAAGACGTAAGGATATTCTTTTTCAATAAAGCACTTCCTAATTGTGAGCGAATAACTCTAGCAGGCTTAAGTAAGAGGCTGGTATTTCGAAGAATCTTTGATTGTCTTTCCAGCTCTGTTAAGGCTATTCTCCTATTCTGAGTCTTCTAGGCAAATGTTCCCTTTTTGCATTGACAATCTCTCCCTCCCCTCTCTCTCTCTCTCTCTCTCTCTCTCTCTCTCTCTCTCTCTCTCTCTCTCTCTCTCTCTCTCTCTCTCTCTCTCTCTCTCTCTCTCTCTCTCTCTCTCTCTCTCTCTCTCTCTCTCTCTCTCTCTCTCTCTCTCCTCTCTCTTTCTCTCTCTATATGTTGGATAGTTGCATAATGACATGGTTAGTTGCACTGCCTGGCAACAAGCGAACCTCTTCCTCCTGAAACATATCTTCACAAGTGTCAACTTTATATAGTACTTAAACACACAATCTGCAATTCTTTATTTTTGACAAACCGCAGCCCTGGCACTTTTTTTGCCATAAAGCTGAGTGACAGTTAATTGCAGAATCCAACTTAACACTCAGTCAATCAATTAACAATCAGATTTCCATCATTAGGTGCAATACCATTACCTTCAATGAACTTGAACTTAAAAACACAGTGGTCATCCACACAGTGGTGCATCACAGCAACAAGCCATATCCCGTAACCATAACTCCAGCTCTGCGACTCTCATTACTAATGTGGGCTGATGTTGGTCACAATTCACTCCCTACCTCCTTTACTTCTTCGGCTGTCAGGGTTCTGCCTGTGACCTAATTTCATTCAGTCAGCCAGACAGAAAGACATATGAGAGGAGGGGAGAGGTGGGGGAGGAGAGAGGGGAGGAGAGAGGGGAGGAGAGAGGGGAAGAGAGAGGGGAGGAGGTGAGAGGTGGGGAGGAGGGGAGGGTTGGAGGTGAGGGGAGGTGGGGAGGATGATGGTTGATGTGATCGATATGGCAATAGCTTAATGGTACTATCGTCATGTCAGTGATTAGCTGAGCGAAATGAAGCCGTGTGGGCCAGGTCGCTCTCCATCGGAGCACACTAGATCACACACGCATACACATACACACACACACACACATCTGAAACGTGGCACAGTCTCGTTCACCTGCTACGGATGTAACTGTACGTCTCTTGATCTATGACCATATATACTGGAGTGGATGTAACTGTACGTCTCTTGATCTATGACCATATATACTGGAGTGGATGTAACTGTACGTCTCTTGATCTATGACCATATATACTGGAGTGGATGTGCTTTGCCTTTTCATCTGAATAATGGATGTTCCTATATGTTCTCCCCCCATTAGATTTTTCCTCTTCTCTGTTTTTCTCTAACTACCTCTCTTTCTCTCGCTCTCCCTTTCTCCATCTTTCTCTCTCTCGCTCTTTAGTTGTAAATGTGCTCGAGTCTGAGGCGTTCTGATTGAGGAGAGAGGCAGGACTTATCTGCGTCTGGGGGGAGGACCTTCGTGTCAGATAACCAATCATGGAGAGGACAAGGACGAGGGCGTGTGCAGCAGTGTTCCTGATGCTGATCTTGGGTAACCTAGGCAACACTCTGGAGGTCCCATTAGACCGTAAGAAGAACTATTAACACATCACATTCATAATATTGCTATGGGGTCTGGACGAGGTTGTAATAACCTCTAAAGCAACAGACGCTCCTACTAGACTGAAAGAACTAAACACAAGCAAAGTCAAAGTTTGTTTATCCTCCCTCTCCCTCTCCCTCTCCCTCTCCCTCTCCCTCTGCCTCTCTCTCTATCTCTCTCTCTGCCTCTCTCTCTATCTATCTCTCTCTCTCTCTCTCTTTTTCTCTCTGCCCTCTCCCTCCCTCTCGCAAAGTCAAAGTTAAATTTGTATGGAGTCTGTAAGAAGTTCTGTTTTATAAGTGAGGAAGAAGGGAAGGACTTTCTGTCATTTTAAGTGCTTGCAGACCCTTACACACACCAACATCATAATGTGGAAATAGTACTATGTTGTGTGAGTAATGTTTTGAACCTATGACCATCTGGAAGCTGCAGTCTAATGCCTGGCAACTACCCAACCTTCTATCAACCATGTTCTGAAGGGGAATAACTGAAGCGGTTCATTTTCTTCCACCACAAATGTCTGGTTGTCTTTTTTCCACCAATAATGTCTGGTTCTCTTTTTCCACCACTAATGTATTGTTGTCTTTATTGTGCCACTAATTTATGCTGGTTCTTGGGAAAAAAGCAAAAGTTCTGGAAGGATGTAAGTTAAATTCCACCACCATGCCTGTGTGAATTCAGAGCCTATTTGACTTGAGCACTTTGTGTCGTGCATAATTTTTTGTTTTGCGCTTATCCGTGTGGATTTGAGTGGATATGACTTGTGGATTTGAGTGGATATGACTTGCATGCCATGCTCTTCTTGTTTTTTTGTTGTTGTTGTTTATTTGTTTTTCCAAGATACAGTAGGAAACTACACCACATCAATCAGGATTTCTACTAGTAAATCCATCTTGTGTTCCTAGGGACATAAATAGATCTAAATATATAAGAGTAGGAGGCAGGATATGAAGCAGGATATGAAGCAGGATATGATATACTGGACTGTACTTCAGTTTACTGCATGCCTTTATGTTCCGATTAGATTGAGTGTAGTGAGCCGTCTCAACCCTGCATGTCATTTTGTGACTCACTGTGTGCTTGATCAATAGAAAACAGCCTAGTTATGCAGAAAGGCCAGTGGTTGATTTGACTGTGTCCTTATATGTGCTTGACGTAGTGCAGCAGCCCCCAACTATAACTCAACAGTCCCCCAAGGATTACATCATCGACCCTCGAGAGAACATCGTCATCCACTGTGAGGCCAAAGGGAAGCCACATCCCAGGTACACACACACACTCAGCCAATTGTTATACTGGTCATTCTTGTGCCAAATGGCTAAACATAAACCGATATATTGATTAGCCAATTTAATAGCTATATCAAATATGAAAATGTACTATGATCACAGTGACAATTATTTGGATGTTCACTAACATTGACATCATTCCTCTTGCAGCTTCTCGTGGACCAGGAACGGGACCCACTTTGACATTGACCGGTATCCCAAGGTGACGATGCGACCCCACTCTGGTACCCTGGTGGTGGACATCAGTGGGGAGAAGGCAGAGACGTACGAAGGGATCTACCAATGTACAGCCAGAAACGAACACGGGGCCGCAGTGTCCAACAATATAGTCATCAGACAGTCCAGTAAGCATTGGTTGGCCTCATTCATTACATTCTCTCTCTCTCTCTCTCTCTCTCTCTCTCTCTCAATTCAATTCAATTCAAGGGGCTTTATTGGCATGGGAAACATATGTTAACATTGCCAAAGCAAGTGAAGTAGGTAATAAACAATAAAAATGAACAGTAAACATTACATTCACATAAGTTCCAAAATAATAAAGACATTTCAAATGTCATATTATGTACAGTTGAAGTCAAATATATTTAAACTACATTTTTTACAATTCCTGACATTTAATCCTAGTAAAAATTCCCTGTCTTAGGTCAGTTAGAATCACCACTTTATTTTAAGAATGTGAAATGTCAGAATAATAGTAGAGAGAATGATTTATTTCAGCTTGTATTTCTTTCATCACATTCCCAGTGGGTCAGAAGTTTACATACACTCAATTAGTATTTGGTAGCGTTGCCTTTAAATTGTTTATCTTGGGTTAAACGTTTTGGGTAGCCTTCCACAAGCTTCCCACAATAAGTTGGGTGAATTTTGGCCCATTCCTGCTGACAGAACTGGTGTAACTGAGTCAGGTTTGTAGCTCTCCTTGCTCACCCACACTTTTTCAGTTCTGCCCACAAATGTTCTATAGGATTGAGGTAAGGGCTTTGTGATGGCCACTCCAATACCTTGACTTTGTAGTCCTTAAGCCATTTTGCCACAACTTTGGAAGTATGCTTGGGGTCATTGTCCATGTCGAGCAAAGAGGCACTGAGTTTGAAGGTAGACCTTGAAATATGAAATGACTCAAATGATGTCAATTAGCCTATCAGAAACTTCTAAAGCCATGGCATCATTTTCTGGAATTTTCCAAGCTGTTTGAAGTCACAGTCAACTTAGTGTATGTAAACTTCTGACCCTCTGGAATTGTGATATAGTGAATTATAAGTGAAATAATCTGTCTGTAAACAATTGGAAGAATTACTTGTGTCATGCACAAAGTAGAGTCCTAACCGACTTACCAAAACTATAGTTTGTTATCATGAAATCTGTGGAGTTGTTGAAAAATGAGTTTTAATGATTTCAACCTAAGTGTATGTAAACTTCCGACTTCAGCTGTATATATACAGTGTTGTAACGATGTGCAAATGGTTAAAGTACAAAATTCAATTTCAATTTAAGGGCTTTATTGGCATGGGAAACATATGTTAACATTGCCAAAGCAAGTGAAGTAGATAGTAAACAATAAAAATTAACAGTAAACATTACCAAATTTCAAATGTCATATTATGTACAGTGGGGAGAACAAGTATTTGATACACTGCCGATTTTGCAGGTTTTCCTACTTACAAAGCATGTAGAGGTCTGTAATTTTTATCATAGGTACACTTCAACTGTGAGAGACGGAATCTAAAACAAAAATCCAGAAAATCACATTGTATGATTTTTAAATAATTAATTTGCATTTTATTGCATGACATAAGTATTTGATCACCTACCAACCAGTAAGAATTCCGTCTCTCACAGACCTGTTAGTTTTTCTTTAAGAAGCCCTCCTGTTCTCCACTCATCACCTGTATTAACTGCACTTGTTTGAACTCGTTACCTGTATAAAAGACACCTGTCCACACACTCAATCAATCAGACTCCAACCTCTCCACAATGGCCAAGACCAGAGAGCTGTGTAAGGACATCAGGGATAAAATTATAGACCTGCACAAGGCTGGGATAGGCTACAGGACAATAGGCAAGCAGCCTGGTGAGAAGGCAACAACTGTTGGCGCAATTATTAGAAAATGGAAGAAGTTCAAGATGATGGTCAATCTCCCTCGGTCTGGGGCACCATGCAAGATCTCACCTCGTGGGGCATCAATGATCATGAGGAAGGTGAGGGATCAGCCCAGAACTACACGGCAGGACCTGGTCAATGACCTGAAGAGAGCTGGGACCACAGTCTCAAAGAAAACCATTAGTAACACACTACGCCGTCATGGATTAAAATCCTGCAGCGCACGCAAGGTCCCCCTGCTCAAGCCAGCGCATGTCCAGGCCCGTCTGAAGTTTGCCAATGACCATCTGGATGATCCAGAGGAGGAATGGGAGAAGGTCATGTGGTCTGATGAGACAAAAATAGAGCTTTTTGGTCTAAACTCCACTCGCCGTGTTTGGAGGAAGAAGAAGGATGAGTACAACCCCAAGAACACCATTCCAAACGTGAAGCATGGAGGTGGAAACATCATTCTTTGGGGATGCTTTTCTGCAAAGGGGACAGGACGACTGCACCGTATTGAGGGGAGGATGGATGGGGCTATGTATCGCGAGATCTTGGCCAACAACCTCCTTCCCTCAGTAAGAGCATTGAAGATGGGTCGTGGCTGGGTCTTCCAGCATGACAATGACCCGAAACACACAGCCAGGGCAACTAAGGAGTGGCTCCGTAAGAAGCATCTCAAGGTCCTGGAGTGGCCTAGCCAGTCTCCAGACCTGAACCCAATAGAAAATCTTTGGAGGGAGCTGAAAGTCCATATTGCCCAGCGACAGCCCCGAAACCTGAAGGATCTGGATGGAGGAGTGGGCCAAAATCCCTGCTGGTCAAGAACTACAGGAAACGTATGATCTCTGTAATTGCAAACAAAGGTTTCTGTACCAAATATGAAGTTCTGCTTTTCTGATGTATCAAATACTTATGTCATGCAATAAAATGCAAATTAATTACATAAAAATCATACAATGTGATTTTCTGGATTTTTGTTTTAGATTCCGTGACTCACAGTTGAAGAGTACCTATGATAAGTACCAGACTTCTACATGCTTTGTAAGTGGGAAAACCTGCAAAATCGGCAGTGTATCAAATACTTGTTCTCCCCACTGTATATATATAGTCTTGTAACAATTTGCAAATGGTTAAAACAAATAGTTTAAATAAATGGGAAAATAAATAAACATAAATATGGGTTGTATTTACAATGGTGTTTGTTCTTCACTGGTTGTCCTTTTCTTGTGGCAACAGGTCACAAATATTGCTGCTGTGATGGCACACTGTGGTATTTCACCCAGTAGATATGGGAGTTTATCAATATTGGGTTTGTTTTTGAATTCTTTGTGGATCTGTGTTATCTGAGGGAAATATGTGTCTCTAATATGATCATACATTTGGTAGGAGGTTAGGAAGTGCAGCTCAGTTTCCACCTCATTTTGTGGGCAGTGCGCACATAGCCTGTCTTCTCTTGAGAGCCAGGTCTGCCTACGGTGGCCTTTCTCAATAGCAAGGTTATGCTCACTGAATCTGTACATAGTCAAAGCTTTCCTTAAGTTTGGGTCAGTCACAGTGGTCAGGTACTCTGCCACTGTGTACTCTCTGTTTAGGGCCAAATAGCATTCTAGTTTGCTCTGTTTTTTTGTTAGTTCTTTCCAATGTGTCAGGTAATTCTCTTTTTGTTTTCTCATGATTTGGTTGGGTCTAATTGTGTTGTTGTCCTGGGGCTCTGTGGGGTCTGTTTGTGTTTGTGAACAAAGCACCAGGACCAGCTTGCTTAAGGGACTATTCTCCAGGTTCATCTCTCTGTAGCTGATGGCTTTGTTATGGAAGGTTTGGGAATCGCTTCCTTTTAGGTGGTTGCCTTTTTGGGTTGGAGGGTTTGTATTTTGTCCTGTAGCTCATTCAATGTAATTGGAGAATCCAGTGGATTCTGATAGTCTTTAATAGTTTATTCTAGGATTTGCATTTGATCATGTATGTTTATTTGCTATTTGTTCTTTGTTATATGGCCAAAAAGATTGGATAAGTGGTTTACTCATACATCTCCATTTTTTTTTCAAATTTTCCCAGAAATGGTTAGAGTCTATGGATTCTTCAATTACGTTGAGCTGATTTCTGACGTGCTGTTCCTTCTTTTTGTGTTAGTGATTCACCATAGTGAAGGTGTAGGCTCAGGTTTTCTGGGTCTCTGTTTTTGGTTGGATAGGTTTCTCAATGTCTTTCTTAGGTTCTTGCATTCTTCATCAAACCATTTATCGTTGTTGTTCATTTTCTTTGGTTTTCTGTTTGACATTTTTAGATTTGATAGGGAAGCTGAGAGGTCAAATATACTGTTTAGGTTTTCTACTGCCAAGTTTATACCTTCACTATTACAGTGAAACGTTTTGTCCAGGGAATTGTCTAGAAGGGATTGAATTTGTTGTTGCCTAATTGTTTTTTGGAAGATTTCAATATTACTTTCCTTCCATCTATAGCATTTCTTAGTATTATTAAGTTCCTTTGGCTTTGATGCCTCATGATTGGGTATTGCTCTGTTCAAGAAGAATGTGATTTTGCTGTGATCTGATAGGGGTGTCAGTGGACTGACTGTGAACGCTCTAAGAGACTCTGGGTTGAGGTCAGTGATAAAGTAGTCTACAGTACACTGCCAAGACCTAAATGATAAAAAGTGTGGAGATGTGGTGTTTCAGGAGATGTGGTGTGTCGGGGGGGCTGTCTGTATAGTTGGGGAAGATGTTTTGGATAGTGGTGAGGTTTTGGTTATTGAGATGTGTGGTGTTGTTTTGTATTGTGGGGTAGAGGGCAAGGTGAGTATGAAGTTCAGGGGATATTTGTTTTTGTTTTTTATTTTAGTGGGGAGGGTGGTGGTGAGGTTTTAATGAAATGAGAATGTATCATTAAAGAAAGACAAAAAGTCAAAAAGTCTCTCTCTCTCACACTCTCGGTCAATTAAATTTAAATTTAAGGGGCTTTTTTGACATGGGAAACATATGTTTACATTGTTTCCTGCTGGCCTGCCCCCTCCCATCCTGGCCTGAATCCTCTCTCTCTCTCTCTCTCTCTCTCTCTGTCTGTCTGTCTGTCTGTCTGTCTGTCTGTCTGTCTCGTTCTCTCTCTATTTCTTATTAATTATCTCTCTCTCGTTTATTTTCTCTCTCTCTCGTTCCCCTCCTCTCTCTTTTCTTTTTGAACTAATAAGATGTATTTTCCATCATCAATGCTCTCTTCATGGAAGGTAACAGTTACATGTGGAAAGACATCATGCTAATAATCGTTACCTGGAAACACCTATCACAACTTCCTTTGTGTTTACCTCTAGCTTGATGCAGTTTGGTAACTAGAACTCACTCCTTTCATGTAGTTAGAATTCATTCCTTCCATGTAGCTAGAACTCATTCCTTTCATGTAGCTAGAACTCATTCCTTTCATGTAGCTAGAACTCACTCCTTTCATGTAGCTAGAACTCATTCCTTTCATCTAGCTAGAACTCACTCCTTTTATTCTCTGTCTTCTTGGTGACATTAGATAAATGTAGAAAACACAAACTGCTATATCATGTTTTCCTCATGTGTATCTCCCTCACCTCTTCAGGGTCCCCTTTGTGGTCAAAGGAGAGGAACGAGCCAATCAGAGTTCAGGAGGGCGTGTCTCTAGTGCTACAGTGCCGGCCCCCTGCTGGCCTGCCCCCTCCCATCATCTTCTGGATGGACATCAGTAAGTCTGGTCTTTATAGTCCACTGACTGTCATAGATACCTGTATATACCTGTTAGTTTAGATACATTTTAGCTGGATCATATAAGAACCAAATGGGTAATATGTCCTGTCCACACCTGTTTCTGAATGGTCAAATCTTGGGTAGTCTGTCCTGTTTAGTTTCATTGCTTGCAAATGATGAGTTGAAATATTCCTGATGAAATGAGCCTCATTAGTGTGGCTTGCTGGGGTTGACATCTCTCCTCATTTTCTCTTCTCTCCTCCCCCAGACTTCCAGAGACTGTGGCCTGCTGGGATTGACATCTCTCCTCATTTTCTCTTCTCTCCTCCCCCAGACTTCCAGAGACTGTGGCCTGCTGGGGTTGACATCTCTCCTAATTTTCTCTTCTCTCCTCCCCCAGACTTCCAGAGACTGTGGCCTGCTGGGGTTGACATCTCTCCTAATTTTCTCTTCTCTCCTCCCCCAGACTTCCAGAGACTGTGGCCTGCTGGGGTTGACATCTCTCCTAATTTTCTCTTCTCTCCTCCCCCAGACTTCCAAAGACTGCCTCAGAGCAGCCGTGTGTCCCAGGCATTGAACGGAGACTTGTACTTCTCCAACGTTCTGAAAGAGGACTCGAGGAACGACTACATCTGTTACGCCCGCTTCCCTCATACACAGACCATCCAGCAGAAACAACCCATCACCCTCTCAGTGCTCAACCGTAAGTGTGTGTGTGTGTGTGTGTGTGTGTGAATGTGTGCATGTGCACGTGTGTGTGTGCTTGTGCTCAGCAATGAATGTGTGTGTCAGTTTGCGTAGGAGTTTCCTATCAGTGATCCCAACCTCAGCTTTACCAGTACTAGTGTAGTAGTCATCATGAAAAGCCTCTCTCAACAACAGACTTTCTCATACAGTCCAGTTACCACTGACTGATCGTCATGACAATACAGATTCACAGACAAGATTTGACCATCTATTCTTTATCTACAGTATATCTGTGATCATAATTCAGCATTTTGTTCAGTTCACAAGGTGTGATTTTAGTATTCAAGCATTCATTTTTATTTGTCCAATCACTTTATTGACTTCAACATGTGGCATGTTTGATTATTTTCTGTTGTGTTACAGTGGATGCAATCAATGAGACTGTTGCTGCTTTATTCAATGAATCTGATTATTTTAGTGGTGAGTTTTGGCACCCCCTAGTGGTTCTACCTTCCTCTAGTCGTCAACCAATAGAAACCAACCACTAACATCGACCTCTAAACCTTACCCTAGTGATTGTCGTCTTTTTTAGTAGTGAACCAATACTAGAAATCAACATTAACACCCTAAACCTTAACCTAACCCCACTTCCCACCATAACCTTATTAATGGTGGGAAGCAAATATTTATGAACATAATTTAAAACGACTAAAATTAACCATTGCATGATGGTTCCTCCTTTGCCTTGCTCATATTTAGTAAATTCAAATTGACAAATAACATTTGTATTACATTCAGTAGGTCTGTATTACATTCAGTAGGTCTGTCTGTTTTACATTCAGTACGTCTGTCTGTATTGCATTCAGTAAGTCTGTCTGTATTACATTCAGTAGGTCTGTCTGTATTACATTCAGTAGGTCTGTCTGTATTACATTCAGTACGTCTGTCTGTATTACATTCAGTAGGTCTGTCTGTATTACATTCAGTAATCTGTCTGTATTACATTCAGTACATCTGTCTGTATTACATTCAGTAGGTATGTCTGTATTACATTCAGTAAGTCTGTATTACATTCAGTAGGATACTTTCTCTCTATTATAGTAATATATTTCATTAGAGCAAAGCTTTTAGTCCCGTGGAGCATGGCGCTTGCAATGCCAGGGTTGTGGGTTCGATTCCCACGGGGGACCAGTACGAAAAAAGTATGAACATGTATGGACTAACTAACTGTAAGTCGCTCTGGATAAGAGTGTCTGCTAAATGACTAAAATGTAATGTAAATGCAGAGCAGATTGACAGCCTTGCAAACTGTGAATGTTCCAACCACTACCACTCCACTCTGTTCATCTATTCTCTTCTCCCAGCCAACCAATTTCTTTCCTCCCAATCCACTGAAAACCTCTCCTCTGTCTATGACATCTTTCATTTCCTTTCAGTTAATTTCTCATTGTTTGCAAAGGCATCACTTCCTATGTGTCTGTCTGTCGGGTACTCTGAAGATACATGTCATGTAGGCACACAGTCAGCAGTAAAACAGATGAGGCTACGGACAAGCTGATCTGACAGAAGAGGTTCTCAAAGAAACACTGTACCTCTCTTTATGCATCATCAATTCCATCATCACAAGCACCATTTGTTGAACTCTTAATATCACAGCATCATATCCAAAGAGGATCCTTTTGAGGATCCTTATCCTCACCTTGAACTAGAAAGTAGTTTACTATCTGTTATAACTGTACAGGAAAACACATGATACTTTAGATATCCACCACCTCTTAGTACAGTCCTACCCCTTGACCAAATAACTCCTTTACAGTAAGTGATGAAGGCAGGGATACATTCCAACACATTTACAACCTGCACACTGCGATAGATTTTTAAAGGCAATTTCCCTTAAGCGTCACTATAAACGCTGTAGATGTCAGCTCAAACAGAAATCACCTTTTAAAAAGTCAACGGCTGTGTTTGAGTGTGTGAGGCCTGACCTGGACCTCCACAGTGGTACAGCACTGGTGGTAAAACCTCTGTGTCTTTGACCCCTCCGTTGTGACTGCAGACGGCTCGGCGGAGGAGAGAAAACCCACCTTCCTCATCCCTTCTGGCTCCAGCAGCTCCAAGATGGTGCTGAGAGGACAGGTCCTGGAGTTGGAGTGCATCACAGAAGGACTGTAAGTACTTGATATCAATGTGCTTTACCTGCATTATGTGTTGTGTACAGTATAGATTATACTGACTTGAGCAAGTTCACTGGCAACTGGTATGTGTTCATACTATTCTCTCTCTCTCTTTATCATTCTCTTTATCGCTCTCTCTCTCTCTCTCTTTCTCTCTCTCTCTTTCGCTCTCTATCTCCTATCTATCTATCATCTCTATATCTCTATCTCTCTCTCTCTCTCTCTCTCTCTCTCTCTCTCTCTCTCTCTCTCTCTCTCTCTTTATATCTATATATATATATTCCCTATCCAGTCCCACTCCAGAGGTCTCATGGAGTAAGCTGAGCGGGGAGTTCCCTGACAACCGTACTGCCATCCTGCACTTCCAGAAGATACTGCGTATCGTGAACGTGTCCGAAGCCGACGCTGGAGAGTACCGCTGCACCGCCCACAACCGCCTGGCCTCTGTACACCACACCATCCGTGTCACCGTCAAAGGTATGTCATGTGGCCTAGCAATTAGTGCCAATAACTGGTCTGTCTGCCTCCAGGGCTTTTATGCTCTCTATCAATCTCCCTTATTGATATATACTGTATCTCTCTCTCTCTCTCTCTCTCTCTCTCTCTCTCTCTCTCTCTCTCTCTCTCTCTCTCTCTCTCTCTCTCTCTCTCTCTCTCTCTATATATATATATATATATATATATATATATATATATATATATATGTATTTTGATGCAACTTCTAAAGCAACATTGCCTTGTTGAAAAACAATCCCATAAAAAAGATGATCCAACCATACAGCTAGCATTCAAGTCACAATGTGAGGTGAACATCAAATGAACCTCCATATTATACCTTTAACCAACCGTCTGCTTGCCTTGTGTTAATCTGGTCCTCCCCTCCCAGCGGCACCCTACTGGATCAGTACCCCCAGGAACCTGGTGCTGGCCCCCAGAGAGAAGGGTCTGTTGATCTGCAGGGCCAGTGGTACTCCCAAACCCACCATCACCTGGGCCATGAACGGCATCCCCATAGAGAGTGAGTACTCAGGATTGATTGATTGAGTGGCATTGTCTGTCTGTCTCTTAGTGTGCACAGACACCACAGTCTGTGATGAAGTCATTGCATGTATCGTTGTGAGGTTTAGACACACAGACAATGTTCAAGTAAATAATGTTCTAGGTTTATGGTGAAACTTTTGACACATGTTTTGACCCCTTGCTAGATTCACCTGAGGACCCCAATAGGAAGGTGGAGGGTGACACCATCATCTTCGAGGAAGTCCAGACTGGATCCAGTGCAGTTTACCAGTGCAACACATCCAATGAATATGGATATCTCCTGTCCAATGCCTTCGTCAACGTTCTCTGTAAGTCAACCCTTACTCGAACTTAGAACTCAGAACTTTGAAGTTAAAGCTTAAAACTCAGCTTTTCTGTATCTGAATTGCATTGAACTTGCAAACACGTTGCTGTGTCTGTTTGTAGCTGAAACACCCAGAGTACTGACTCCAGCTAACAAGGTCTATCAGGTGATCAGAAACAACCACGCCTTACTGGACTGTTTCTCCTTCGGCTCGCCCATCCCCAAAATCACATGGTGAGTTCATGACCTTTGAACCTTTCAGTCTACTGTACATGCAGTTATGGGTACTAAGAGATAGGTCACGCCACAGTATTGGCAGCAATGGGTGTGCAACACAGAAACCGGGTTTTAAGAAACAAACTTTATAGTATGTGCAACAGAACTGCAACTGTGTGTGTTACAAAATCTTACCCCAATCCCAGCTTAAAAGTTCAGAGCCTGTCATTCCCCTTTCCTCTGTCAGGTTTAAGGACAGCCGGTCCAGCACTCTGGAAGGGGACTCCTACTTGCAGCATGAAAATGGGACTCTGGAGATATATGTGGCCCAGGCCCTCAACAGTGGGAAGTATACCTGTGTGGCCATGAACACTCTGGGCATCGCTGAGAACCACGTCTATCTGGAGGTCAAAGGTGATATACCACACTATTCTCTCTCGCTCTCGTTCTCTCTGACTCTCTTTCTCTCTCGTTCTCTCTGACTCTCTCTCTCTCTCTCTCTCTCGTTCTCTCTCTCTCTCTCTCTCTCTCTCTCTCTCTCATTCTCTCTCTCTTTCTCTCGTTCTCTCTGTCTCTCTCTCTTGTTCTCTCTGTCTCTCTCTCTCGTCTCTCTCTCTCTCTCTCTCTCTCTCTCTCTCTCTCTCTCTCTCTCTCTCTCATTCTCTCTCTCTCATTCTCTTTCTCTCGTTCCCTCTCTTGTTTTCTCTCTCTTGGTCTCTCTCTCTGTCTCTCTCATGTGTTTTCTGAAGGTTTACCATATAGGATACGTGGGGTCAATACTTTTTCCTGACCATATGATCTAACCAGGGAAAACTCATGGCCCTGAGAATATAAAACAACCCTGAACACCACTTATTTATCTAACTTTAATTTCTCCAGATATGTCTCATTGAGATAAACAACGGAGCAGGATATTGCGTCGTGTTGTTTCTGATGTAACCTCTCCCCCCAGAGCCAACTCGTATCTTGAAGCAGCCGGAATACAAAGTGGCCCAAAGAAACAGGAACGTAGTGTTTGAGTGTAAAGTTAAACACGACCCCACCCTCATCCCCATCATGACCTGGCTCAAAGACAACGGAGAGCTGCCCGACGACGAGAGGTATGTGGTGGTCCTCAAACACTCATGTTTCAACATAGAGCACTTGCAATTATATCCACAGTAGTAAGTATTGGCTTTGTATATTCTCCTCTTGTGACAGTATTTTAGTTCAATTAAGCGATATGGCCCGGGGAGATGTGGTACAGTATATGGCCAATAAACCAAGTCTAAGGGCTGTTCTTAGTGCCTTTATACAGCCCTTAGCCATTGTATGTTGGCCATATACCACAAACCCCTGAGGTGCCTTATTGCTATTATAAACTGGTTAACAATGTAATTAGAGCAGTAAAAATAAATGTTGTCATACCCTTGGTATACGGTCTGATATACCACAGCTGTCAGCCAATCAGAATTCAGATATCGAACCGCCCAGTTTTATAATTTAGTTTATCCATTAGTCCATCAGGGCTTACTGAGTGCATACACAAAACACACAATTCAACACATACAAAGGAGTTATACACTTACACAAGAGGACCCTTTAAACTGACTGACATTGTCTATGTCTTCCCAGATTTCTGGTGGACTCTGACAGCCTGACCATAACAGATGTGACAGAGAACGACGCGGGAACTTACACCTGCATAATGAATACTAGTCTGGACCAGGACTCTGCCAGCGCTGAGCTCACTGTCATCGGTATGTGCAGATGTGGGATCTTAATTTGACCTGTATTGACGATTTGAACGTTTAATCCGTGATGTTGCTTGATCGGTGGTTAGCCTATTAGCTGGTCAAAATTGGGCTACATGAAAAGTGGAATACTGTTAATATAACTGTGTGTTAGTGCAGGTTTTCAGTGAATTTATGTAAATCACGAAGCTGATCTGCATTTCTTGCCACTCAGTGATCAAATGAAGGTCCTACATCTGTAACTCTCTCTCGTAAAAGCACATACCAGAAACATGCTCATGATCCCTCAATCACATGACAGTAACAATGAATCTGTTAGTGTTGTTGGGGAAAATGTAGTTATTCTATTCTATTATACTATTCAAAATTCTATTATATTGTACTATATTCTATTATACTATACTATACTCTATTTCTATTATACTATATTCTATTATATTATACTATATTATACTATATTCTATTCTATTATGCTATATTATACTATATTCTATTCTATTATACTATACTCTATTCTATTATACTATATTCTATTATATTATACAATATTATATTATACTATATTCTATTCTATTATACTATATTATACTATATTCTATTATATTATGCTATATTATACTATATTCTATTCTATTATACTATACTCTATTCTATTATACTATATTCTATTATACTATATTCTATTCTATCATGTGCAATAACGGCAAGTAAAAGAGAGGGTGTCCTATTGTTTTGTCTCTAATCACTAACTACCTAACCCCTACCTCACTACTACCTGTCCTCCTACCTGGCAGAGGCAACTCCTACTCCAGCTGTCATCTACGGTAAACCTGCAGTAAACACAAACGCTCAGCTCTGTTCGCAGTCCCATGGGCTTGTGTGTGTGTGGATTATGTGTCTGCATAGTCAAGCATGCTGCTCTGCTACCAGATGTGATCATTCACAGTGTTTGTGTGTGACATCACCAGCATCCGGACTGACAGACGGATGGAGCAACAGACAGTATTTTTAATTGAACCAATGTCTTTTAAAGGGCTTTTTGATTTCACTATTGTCTTATATCATTCATTCTTTATTTTAAAAACAGTTTGCAGATTTTTTTTCTTCCCTAAATGTGCTATTGTTATTTTGTTTAGCAT
Organism: Thymallus thymallus; assembly: GCA_023634145.1. Classification (NCBI taxonomy): domain Eukaryota; kingdom Metazoa; phylum Chordata; class Actinopteri; order Salmoniformes; family Salmonidae; genus Thymallus; species Thymallus thymallus. The sequence continues at coordinate 28,214,346 of CM042413.1, forward strand.
GTGTTGTTGATTGAATACATCAGCAATGCAGCTCATTAAAATGGAGTCTGAGTGTGGAGTAATTTGTACTGCCTTTAAAGGGATACTTAAGGATTTTGGCATTTGTCTACTTCAGAGTCAGATGAACTCATGCATACCATTTTTATGTATCCGCATCCAGTATGAAGAAAGTTAGAGGTACTTTTGCGAGCCAACACTAACTAGCGTGCTAGCAGTTACCATAGACTTCCAGTCAATGTGCTAACACTAGTTAGCAATTGCGCTAACACTAGTTAGCAATTGCGCTAACACTAGTTTGCAACTTCCTTCAAACTGCACACAAAGACAAACATGGTATCCACGAGTTCATCTGACTGGGGAAGTAGATTAAGGGCCTCATTGTCAACAGCCTGATGTATGTGTTTGTCACGCTGCCTGTTGTCTCTGTCCCTGCCGCAGAGTGGGGTCCCTTTAGAAGTGTTCCATTTCTATCCACCTCATTTGTCTGAAGCTTTCTTGTGGCAATAAAAAGGATCTTCTCTTGCTGTGTTCCATACTTATTTTTTTACAGTCTGTGGTTCCATACGTGGCATGGCATGACCGAATAATGTTGTTGTGCAGGGAGTTACATTAAAGTAAACGTCCTGTGTTCTCTAGAACAACCAGACCCTCCTACTGACCTGGAGCTGACCGACCTGAAACCCAAGAGTGTCCAGCTCACATGGATACCTGGAGACGAACACAACAGCTCTATTCACAGTACGTACCTGCTGTACCTGTGTGTATGTGTGTGTGTGTTTCTATGTTGATGTGTTGATGTGTGAATTTGATCCATGTTGTCCCTCAAGAGGCCAATATACAGTACAGTCAGTAAGCCTGGAGGCTCCTCTGCGTGCGTGCGTGCGTGTGTGTGTGTGTGTGTCACGGTGAGTGTAGAGGGAACGAGGCGCAGAGCGAGAGGACGTTGCGAACATGTTTTATTATATAAATAAAACACAAACAAAACAATAAACGTACAAATACCGTGGCGTTGTGATGAACACACATGAACAGAAACACAAGCAATGATCCACACACAGGTAGATGTGTGTGGGTCCTAAATACTATCCCCAATCAGAGACAACTCTAGACAGCTGTCTCTGATTGGGGATCATTAATTTCCCCAGTTAGGGTGTGAGGACTTGATTGTGTGCCTTCCACTCCCTTCTTACTCCTGGTGGGAGTAAGAGGCCTTATCACAACCAAGCCCTCACAGTGTGTGTGTGTGTGTGTGTGTGTGTGTGTGTGTGTGTGTGTGTGTGTGTGTGTGTGTGTGTGTGTGTGTGTGTGTGTGTGTGTGTGTGTGTGTGTGTGTGTTTTTGTGTGTGTGTGTGTGTGTGTGTGTGTGTGTGTGTGTGTGTGTGTGTGTGTGTGTGTGTGTGTGTGTGTGTGTGTGTGTGTGTGTGTGTGTGTGTGTGTGTGCAGCACTAATGACAGGACTGCTATTCCTAGAACCCTATCTAATGGCTGTATCATAATTACCCTGAGATTGTACTATAGCCGCAGTACTATTAAGTCTAGTCAATCGCACTGTGTTTTAATGATGTTAGCACTTGCTAATTATGTTTATTCAGCACTACTCATATCATATGTAGTTAATGGTGGATTTGATGGGTTTTTAAAAATGTGCAGGTTCTGACAGTGTCAGGATCTTCCAGGGTACTGTTGTTAAGTATGCAGTATATCAGGGAGCTCAGAGAGATTAGGACTGTGTCAACTATACCAAGACAGGAGTTAGATAATACATTCCAAATACCATTCTACATGTTAGCGTGTAAAAACTCATAGCCAACATCCCCTGCGATCACTCACTATTTGTCCACCTCGTTCCCCCTCAGAGTTTGTGATCCAGTACACAGACTCTCTCCACCATCATGGCCACTGGCACAACCTGACCGATGTCCCGGGCAGCAAGACCACGGCCCACCTCAAACTGTCCCCTTACGTTCACTACACCTTTAGAGTCCTGGCCCTGAACGCTGTGGGTCTCTCCAAACCCTCCAAACCCTCCCACATGTACAAGACCAACCCTGCAGGTACAGACTTTAGGGGTTGATTGTGTAATTAGTTGACTTATACAGTGTATAGATTTGTGCATTCTGTTGATTTGTGCATTCTGTTGATTTGTGCATTCTGTTGATTTGTGCATTCTGTTGATTTGTGCATTCTGTTGATTTGTGCGTTCTGTGGATTTGACATTCTGTGGATTTGGCATTTTGTTGATTTGGCATTCTGTTTGATTTGGTATTTCTTCACCTATTAGCTCCAGATGATAACCCCAGCGGAGTTGAAGGTTTTGGAACTGAACATGACAACCTTATGATATTGTGGAAGGTAAGCTACAGTTGCAGCATTTTATTTGTAAGGAAGATGGTGTCACCTGTTAATTAATGCAATACTGTGCATGGTGCCTGTCAGCTGTTCATTAATGGAAAGGAAAGGGGTACAACTGAATGCATTCAACTGAAATGTCTTCCACATTTAACCCAACCCCTCTGAATCAGAGAGGTGCGGGGGGCTGTCTTAATCGATGTCCATGTCTTCGGCGCCCGGGGAACAGTGGGTTAACAGCCTTGTTCAGGGGCAAAACGACAGATTTACCTTGTAAGCTCAGGGATTCGATCCAGCAACCTTTCAGTTACTGACCCAACGCTCCTACCCTCCAGGCCACTTGCCACCCTAATGCTGTACTGTACATGGTGCCTGTCAGATGTTAATTAATGCTGTACTGTACATGGTGCCTGTCAGATGTTAATTAATGCTGTACTGTACATGGTGCCTGTCAGCTGTTCATTAATGCAGTACTGTGCATGGTGCCTGTCAGCCGTTCATTAATGCAGTACTGTGCATGGTGCCTGACAGCTGTTCATTAATGCAGTACTGTGCATGGTGCCTGACAGCTGTTCATTAATGCAGTACTGTGCATGGTGCCTGTCAGCTGTTCATTAATGCAGTACTGTGCATGGTGCCTGTCAGCTGTTCATTAATGCAGTACTGTGCATGGTGCCTGTCAGCTGTTCATTAATGCAGTACTGTTTAGCAAACTAATGAATTACCATTGGTTCAGTAATAACAATGTGGTCATCTGTCTCTCATAGCCAATGTCAGGCCTCCAGGCTAACGGTCCAGGCCTGCAGTACAAGGTGATGTGGAGACAGAAGGATGTGGACAAGGACTGGACGTCAGTGATCGTGGCCAACGTCTCCAAGTTCATGGTCTCTGGGACGCCCACCTTCACACCATACGAGGTCAAGGTTCAAGCCATCAACAACTACGGGATTGGACCTGAGCCAGCTGTGGTCATCGGACACTCCGGAGAGGACTGTGAGTCACACACTGCCATTTTGTATCTTTAAGGATACACTATGGGCCAGTTTCCTGGACTATAAAGTATGCTTCTTTGTTTAATTATTATTTATTTATCAGGCGCTCTTATCCAGACCGACTAAGAAGGGAAATTAGGGTTAGGTGCCTTGCTCAATGGCACATCGGCAGATTGTTCACCTAGTCGGCCTTTCGGTTACTGGCCCAACGCTCTTAAACACTAGGCTATCTGCCGCCCCTAATGGAGATTCTCCTTTGAAATGCTTTTAAGGTCAGGATAGAATATGTGTCCTGCAAACTGGCTGATGTGTTGCATGACTTGACCGATACAAAGCTACTACATATTCTAGCTGTTCTTCATTTGATCTGTTGTAGGGAATTTCTGTAACTATAGCAGAAGTTTTAATTCTCTCAAACGAAGTGGTTGTTCTGTCCCTTAATGTCACTGGTTTCTGTTCTAATTGTGTTCCCTCTAACTATGTTTCCCACAGTGCCGGTGCAGGCTCCAGACAATGTCCAGGTCCTGCTGTTGAACAGCACCCTGGCTGAGGTGCACTGGGAGCCTGTCCCCCCGAAGACAGTACGGGGACGTCTCAAGGGATACAAGGTACTATACACAACACTGTCTTCAAAGAGGACAGAGGATAATGCAATAATGTGAAACTAAACAGCAGACTCATATGAACAGATAGACACACACACACACCACTTACCCCCCCCCAACATGACACACACACACGCACACACACACACACCACTTACCCCCCCCAACATGACACACACACATGCACACGCACACACACCACTTACCCCCCCCAACATGACACACACACACGCACACACACCACTTACCCCCCCCAACATGACACACACACACGCACACGCACCACTTACCCCCCCAACATGACACACACACACGCACACGCACACACACCACTTACCCCCCCCAACATGACACACACACACGCACACACACCACTTACCCCCCCAACATGACACACACACACGCACACACACACCACTTACCCCCCCCAACATGACACACACACACGCACCACTTACCCCCCCAACATGACACACACACACCACTTACACCCCCCAACATGACACACACACACCACTTACCCCCCCCAACATGACACACACACACACACCACTTACACCCCCCAACATGACACACACACACCACTTACCCCCCCCAACATGACACACACACACGCACACACACCACTTACCCCCCCCAACATGACACACACACACGCACACGCACCACTTACCCCCCCCAACATGACACACACACACGCACACACACCACTTACCCCCCCCAACATGACACACGCACACACACACCACTTACCCCCCCAACATGACACACACACACGCACACACGCCACTTACCCCCCCAACATGACACACGCACACGCACCACTTAACCCCCAACATGACACACACACGCACACACGCCACTTACCCCCCCCCCCCCAACATGACACGCACACACGCACACGCACCACTTAACCCCCAACATGACACACACACGCACACACACCACTTACCCCCCCAACATGACACACGCACACACACCACTTACCCCCCCCAACATGACACACGCACACACACCACTTACCCCCCCCCAACATGACACACACACGCACACCACTTACCCCCCCCCAACATGACACACACACGCACACACGCCACTTACCCCCCCCAACATGACACACACACACACGCCACTTACCCCCCCCAACATGACACACACACACACGCCACTTACCCCCCCCAACATGACACACACACACACACCACTTACCCCCCCAACATGACACACACACATGCATGAATGCACGCACGCACACACACACACATGACACTTACCCCCCCAACATGACACACACACACCAATCTCACAGCTCTATATTTGTATATCTCAGGTGAGATACCACCAGGTGAACTACTGGCATGAGCGGACACAACCATCTAACTCCTCTGTATCTGTGTCTCTACCAGGTGTATTACTGGCGTGAGCAGAGCCTCCACAAACACAACCTCCACCACGTGAAGCAGCAGGTTCTGACCTTCAATGGGAACAAGAGTCATGGCGTGCTCCCCGGCCTGCATCCCTACAGCCTCTACCTGTTCAATGTCCGGGTCTACAACGGCAAGGGGGAGGGCCCCGCCAGCTCCACCTTGCAGTTTGAGACCCCCGAAGGAGGTAGGAGGAGCCAACATTAATTTATTCTACATCATAAAATAAATATAATTACTAGAACAGAGATTCGCATTCAAGTCAACGCTCCGTGATGGGTGGGCCGGCATCCGTAGTTAGTGTGCCGATTCAAGGAAGCTTTTGTGCTCACTTTACGTAAAAAAAAAAAGGTATTTTGTGTGAGTATTCCCTTTTTGTCTATCATGCAGTTCCTGGGCGGCCATCTTTCCTGAGGATCACCAACTCTAACCTGGACTCTTTGACTCTGGAGTGGGGTCCTCCCAACGACCACAACGGACACCTCACCGGCTACACCCTCAAATACCAGTCAGGTGAGCCTTCACAGGGACGTTTTCTACTATGTTAAGGACGGGTTACATCATGGATAAGATAGTAGGTCTTTAGAGCTAGAGGTTCTGTCAGAGATTTGAGAGCCTTTTCTTGATGATTCCAAAACTGAATAGAACACTCCCTTTCTTTGTAGTTTGTAGTGTTGTCTACTGTACAGTAGGAGTTACTACAGGAGGAATTACTACAGGAGGAGTTACTACAGGAGGAGTTACTACAGTATGATTTACTACAGTATGAGTTACTATAGGAGGAGTAACTACGGTATGAGTTACTACGGTATGATAGGAGGAGTTAGTACAGGAGGAGTTAGTACAGGAGGAGTTACTACAGTATGATTTACTACGGTATGATATGAGGAGTTAGTACAGGAGGAGTTAGTACAGGAGGCATTAGTACAGGAAGTGTTAGTACAGGAGGCGTTAGTATAGGAGGTCCTTCACGTCTGTGTCGTACTATCACCATAGTACTCATTATTATCCGCTGTCATTAAGCCTGTGTATGTACTGTCTGTTAGCTATGTATGTACAGCATGTTGTATTGGCCAGACCAGAAACATCAACAGAGTGAGAACCGCACAGGTTGATGGTTAATCTGATCTGTCACCCCCCTCCACCTTCCACCCATACACTACTCCACCCCACTACCTCTCCACCCCTCCACATGCTCCATCTTGCTACACCCCCCCATCTCCCTTCCGCCACTCCACCCCTCAACCTGTCCCATCTCGCTAAACCCCCCCCATTACCCCTGAATCTGAACCTCCTTTCCTCCCCTCCTCCACCTCTACATTACCCCCTATTCCACCTCTCCACTCCTCCACCTCTACATTACCCCCTCCTCCACCTCTCCACTCCTCCACCTCTACATTACCCCCTCCTTCACCTCTCCACTCCTCCACCTCTACATTACCCCCTCCTTCACCTCTCCACTCCTCCACCTCTACATTACCCCCTCCTCCACCTCTACATTACCCCCTCCTCCACCTCTCCACCTCTACATTACCCCCTCCTCCACCTCTCCACCTCTACATTACCCCCTCCTCCACCTCTACATTACCTCCACCTCTCCACTCCTCCACCTCTACATTATAACCACCTCCACCTCTCCACTTCTCCACAACTCATCCTCACCGCCCCTCCACCTCTTCAGTCAATAACTCCAACGAGCTGGGTCCGATGGAAGAGCTGGCCCTGCCGGCCAACAAGACCTCCGTCACACTCCCCAACCTCAAGTACAGCACGCGCTACAAGTTTTATTTCAATGCCAAAACAGGCCAGGGAGCAGGGCCCGACATTACAGAGGAAGCCGTCACTATTATGGACGAAGGTAAGTGTGAATGTACGCAACTGAAGGTCACAAGTAGAACAAATATTTTGACTGTAGTAAAGACGGTAGAGGACGTACCCTGTAAATGGATATGGTTATGGTATGGGAGTCCTGCTTAGTTACATACCATTCCACACATTTACTGTACCATGTTGAATGGTTCAAGTCAACCCCAAACATCTACATGGTGTATTGTGTATCTTATACTTGCTTATGAAGCATGGTTCTCTGTTTTATGTTTATAATGTCAGTCTGTTGTCCTTGTGGATCTACTATTGAATCGTCTTCAGTGTGTGAAAAAGTGTACAGCATTGTGCCAAAGCATGATATAACCTCTATGTAGTAATGGTTGTAAGAACACTAACTGGGACTGTGTTTCCCAGTTGTACTTTGACATTAGCTGGTCCAGTTAGTTTTATATTACAGCATGTTCATGCTTACTCACTGGTACATTTAGTGAAAGGGACATGCAGGCGTCATTTTGACTAACTGGTACATTTAGTGAAAGGGACATGCAGGCGTCATTTTGACTAACTGGTACATTTAGTGAAAGGGACATGCAGGCGTCATTTTGACTCACTGGTACATTTAGTGAAAGGGACATGCAGGCGTCATTTTGACTCACTTGTACATTTAGTGAAAGGGACATGCAGGCGTCATTTTGACTCACTGGTACATTTAGTGAAAGGGACATGCAGGCGTCATTTTGACTAACTGGTACATTTAGTGAAAGGGACATGCAGGCGTCATTTTGACTCACTGGTATATTTAGTGAAAGGGACATGCAGGCGTCATTTTGACTCACTGGTACATTTAGTGAAAGGGACATGTAGGCGTCATTTTGACTAACTGGTACATTTAGTGAAAGGGACATGCAGGCGTCATTTTGACTCACTGGTATATTTAGTGAAAGGGACATGCAGGCGTCATTTTGACTCACTGGTACATTTAGTGAAAGGGACATGCAGGCGTCATATTGACTCACTGTAGACGATGTTGGAGGAGGTACCTGTAGCTCTCAGAGCCTGCATGCTCCTCATACAAACAGATCTGGGCCCATATTTACAAAGCATCTCAGAATAAGAGTACTGACTTAGAATCAGTTTTAATTAATAGATCAGCACAGCATACTGTACTCTGAGATGCTTTATGTATACTGCCTTGGTCCAAGCCTGCGTTCCGCTTTGAAAGACTCTCCTGCTTCCACCAATCCCCTCGACCCAGCAGGACATGAATTCAAAGCTGAAACCTTGAAGATAGCTACATACAGATGTAGGATCTTAATTTTACCTATATTGTCACAGCAAGTGTAAGTGACAATAAAACATTTACAAAAATAACATTTAGTCCGTAATGTTGCTTGATTGGTGGTTAGGGTATTAGCTGGTCAAAAGGAGGTTAAATGAAAAGAGTTAATATAACAGTGTGCTAGAGCAGGTTTTCAGTGGATTTATGTAAATCTGTAGAGACATAATTATATGATGTGGTGCTTCTTTAGCTGCTGCAACACCGTTAGCCATACAGCACTCTCAAAACTCTTCAGAGTGTTGTATTTTACTTTCTAAACGGCGTGATGGCAACTCTGTGACTGCTGCTCTATGTCTATATCTCTATATCTGTCTGGTGCTGTGCTGTGGTGTCCCATGCATGACATTGTGTGTTTAAACCCTGCTCCAACTGATCCCCTCAAACATGACTGTTTTCTCGCACTACCACTGCATGTGTGGTAACGGACCTGTGTAAACAGCTCACTGTCTTACCTATGCCTGTGGTTTAAGCTGCTGGGTCTGTTTAGTTTCTTATTCTTCTCCATGTTGTTCCAGGGAACACCCAAACACAACCCTCACCTCCCACAGCAGGGTCTCCACCTCCACGCCACCCATTCTACAGCTTTAGTCACTGTCCATTCACATCTTACAGTCTGAGGGATTTTATAAATGTGTTACAAATGTTCAGGCTTTGTCTGAATCCGTTTGTACAGCTCATATAGGAAAACTGTAGATTTGTTAGAAGTAGGCCTAACTGAAAATGGAATGGAAAATCAAAGTGCTTTGATTTTGATCTGTATTTAACTATGATACAGACATATGTAAATATAACGTAGGCCTACAAGCAAATTGTGTTATTTGTATGGTATAAACCAGTAGTTCCCAACCTTTTTTGCTTACTGTACCACCAATTGAATTTTGTTCTACCCGGAGTACCCCTGAAGTACCCCTCATGTGCATTTTACCAGTAACCCTATTGTCTCACGAGTCTTCTCAAGTACCCCCTGTGGATAGGCCAAGTACCCACAGGGATCCTAGTACCCCTGGTTGGGAACCACTGGTATAAACTGTAGCAAAGTCATCTACAGGCTTTGTCAGTATCTTAGTAAGTTGAGTGTGAGTGCACAGACTTAAACAAAGTCAGACTCAGATTGATGTATTTTTACAGAGTGATTAGAGTTTGATTAGTATTGTGTTTTTCCCTGACCTTTGACCTACAGTGTGAGCTTCATGGTTGTCTTCTTCTCTTGTTGTGCTCAGTGCATCCAGAGTCTACGGCATTCGGGAACGTTAGCTCTTCCATGGGAGAGGACGGAACGCTTATCAGTTGGGAGTACTGGGGAGCGGAAAAACATGTTTATGTAGAATATATAGTTAAGAACGACAACAGTAAGACATACTATTTTATCAATTGAATATCAGTTATACTTAAACATATAGGTACAAGAGACTCCTACTCAATGATTGGCTAATGCAGGTTTATACAAACATTGGCAGTTATGTGTCTAGCAGAGATAGGATAAAATTATCTAGTCTGATTAAAATAGCGTCTTTGTTGTTGCCCATAACACAGAATACTGCCTTCAAACTGCCCTGGCACAAACCTAATGATATACAGTAAAAAGCAGCAGAAACAGGGAAAGGCAACTCTAGTCCTCTGGGCTGGAGTGCTGTCACACTTTTTCCCCATCCCTAGCAAACACAGCTGATTAAACTAATTGCATTCTAAAGTGAATATCATGATTAGTTTGTTGACCTGCACCTGCTGTAATTGTGTTTGTAGTATGAATATTTAGAAAAACTTAATTCAAACTTAATCCATCAGTTTAATCCCAATAATGTAATCAAAAAAGCATAGCAGAGTAATCTGATTTAGTCTAATAACACAGCAATCTGATGTAGTCTAATAACACAATTTCTAATAACACAATTTCTCACTGAGACACATCCTTTAATGAGTTTTTATAATCACCATACTTCATTTGTAGAATTCCATGAAATAACATAATACACATGTGGGTCTTTTTATAAATAATGGGGCCAATGTGTGACATTGGGATCAAAAAATAAATAAAAATGGTTTGAAACAAATGAAAAGGATTTGTATGCAGTTCCACATGTGTACTTAGAGGAGTAAAAGGGAATATATGCAAATTGCCCATAATTCCACCTATATAACAACATAGGCCTAGGACTATACATGGGCTACAATCATTTTAACTTTTCATGCACCAAATTGAGGGCATTTTCAAGGGAGGCCTATTTTCAAAGTAGGACTATTCCAGTACTTTCATTTCTGAGCTCCAAATTAAAGTTCAAGTAGGCTACTTCAAGGCCCTTGTATTACTGGTGTAACATGGAAACAAATATGTATTTGTCATGTTATTTCATTACCAGATCATATTACGAAGAAACCCTCTAGGCTATGTAATTTGTTGTCATTATATCCAGAATAATAAATAGGAATAGCGTTGGGTGTTGTACAATAGTCTATACTACACAATTGCGCTCAGTAGACTCAGTGTCCAATCCCAGGCACAAAAACATAGGAAGACATGAACACTTTACCTTGATGCTTTCCCTGCTGTAAATCAAACAGATAACAACAGATGATCAACATCAATTCACTGGGGTTATTAGATCCAATGTGGATCCAGGCACAACGGTGTAACGATTGAGACACCAAAATATTCCGGATATTCCTTTTGTCCAGCACTTGGGCTGTTGTTGCTTCACATGCACATCACAGCAGCTGTTCTTCACTTGACTGTCATTCAGAAAATGCTTTCCTAGATCAGATGATGGAGTGTGAAAATATCAAGGCTAATTAAACAGCTGGACACCAAATGTGCATTTCAACAAGTGTTATGCATAATTATTGAAGAACCACGCTAATGACAGTATCGATCTAGGCTTTAAGTATCAAGGTAAGGTGACTGTTTTGGTGAGAAGCATTAGATTTAGCAATCACGTGTATTATTTGGGGAGCGTGTCCAGGAAACCTGTTTTCCTGCCGTAACATAAGGATAAACAGTGTTACCTAGATACACTGCATTCCTGAGATTTTCATACAAAAAACTGATCCAGGATTCTTACAGGTTTCAAGTTCAATGTCTAACTTAACTGATTAATGCTTAATATATGATATAATGACAACTTACGCTGCCATAAATGCAAGGACAGAAAAGTAATGTTTTATGTCACATTATTTTGAACAAATTGAAAATAACTATGATCCCCTTTATACTTTACGTTAATGTAACGACGTGAAAACAATTGGCAGATTATTTATCATTGGCTTATCAACAGCTGTAACAAGTTTTCCAGTGTAGGAAATCCTCACTGGTATCCAAGTTTATAGAAAGACCCATTTACACAATTAGTGATATCTAATATTGATATGATAGATGCCAGTTCATGATGCAAGATAAAACCATCCCTGCATGAAACTCCATAGCCCATCCCAACGTTGTTACAATGTCAGGTCTACGGTGCAAATATTAGGACATTAACAATGTTAGTCTAACTAACTATGGTAATCCTAATATGTGCACCGTACATCCTGACTATGATGGATGTCCTAAAATGTGCACCAGACAGACAAACATATTTCAAAGCACCTTTCTTCCTGCAACTCTAGGTGAAGAGGACTGGCAGAAAGAGTATGTAAACGGCTCTCAGGCCTATGTGCTGAAGGGCTTAAAGGAGGGCCTGTCCTATAGGGTACGCGTGGTTGCCAAGGGTCACGACGACCAAGCGGTGCTCCACCAATCAGAGGAGCTTTTGGTGACCGTTCCAGGTGAGGCAGCACGCGATGGGCCGGTCATCACCGGCGCCACCCGGCCTCACCTTGCCTTGCCCTGTGTTGTTGTAAAGATTGAGAAACGTGTTTTGGTATGCTAGCTGTGTTATTCACTACTACCCAAGCACCTGTTCAGTAGGTATACCATCCAGTATATTAACAGTATATCTGTTCTAATGGAAACGTACGGTAGGCATGTTCAGTAGAGATGTAGACGTGGTAGTTTTCTGACCTGCATGATGTCATCCTGTCTGTTTATATGTGTTGTTAAGAGTTAAGAACACACGTTTTGTTTTCCTGGAGAGGCATACAGTAAGAGCATCTTCATATAGATGATGGATATCATTCACATAATGTAGAAGACGGATGTGTAACTGTCTAATAATTCACCTGATTGCCTCTCCTTCTGTGGTTAACTTTTGGGTTTCTTTGGAATGCCGTGTGTGTGTGTGTGTGTGTGTGCGTGTGTGCGTGTGTGCGTGCGTGCATGCGTGCGTGAAGAAAGAGAGCTAGAAAACATGAATGTTGTTTGCCTCATGTACTGTAGAAGTCAAGCTGTTAACCATCATTAACACTCTCTGTATTAATGTGCCTTAACTTCCACAGCTGAGATGTTTAACATAACATCACTAACAACTACTATCAACAACATCACTAACATAACTACTATCAACAACAACATAACATCACTAACAACTACTATCAACAACATCACTAACATAACTACTATCAACAACAACAATAACATCACTAACATAACTACTATCAACAACATAACATCACTAACATGACTACTATCAACAACAACAACATCACTAACATAACTACTATCAACAACAACAACAACATCACTAACATAACTACTATCAACAACAACAACATCACTAACATAACTACTATCAACAACAACAACATCACTAACATAACTACTATCAACAACAACAACATAACATCAATAACATAACTACTATCAACAACATAACATCACTAACATAACTACTATCAACAACATAAAATCACTAACATAACTACTATCAACAACAACAACATCACTAACATAACTACTATCAACAACAACATCACTAACATAACTACTATCAACAACAACATAACATCACTAACATAACTACTATCAACAACAACATCACTAACATAACTACTATCAACAACAACATAACATCACTAACATAACTACTATCAACAACAACAACATCACTAACATAACTACTATCAACAACAACAACATCACTAACATAACTACTATCAACAACAACAACAACATCACTAACATAACTACTATCAACAACAACATAACATCACTAACAACTACTATCAACAACATCACTAACATAACTACTATCAACAACAACAATAACATCACTAACATAACTACTATCAATAACAACAACATCACTAACATAACTACTATCAACAACAACAACAACACTAACATAACTACTATCATCAACAACAACATCACTAACATAACTACTATCAACAAAAACAACATCACTAACATAACTACTATCAACAACAACAACATCACTAACATAACTACTATCAACAACAACAACAACACTAACATAACTACTATCAACAACAACATCACTAACATAACTACTATCAACAACAACATCACTAACATAACTACTATCAACAACAACATCACTAACATAACTACTATCAACAACAACATCACTAACATAACTACTATCAACAACAACATAACATCACTAACATAACTACTATCAACAACAACAACATCACTAACATAACTACTATCAACAACAACAACATCACTAACATAACTACTATTAACAACAACAACATCATCACTAACATAACTACTATCAACAACAACAACATCACTAACATAACTACTATCAACAACAACATCACTAACATAACTACTATCAACAACCATAACATCACTAACATAACTACTATCAACAACAACAACATCACTAACATAACTACTATCAACAACAGCAACATCACTAACATAACTACTATCATCAACAACAACATCACTAACATAACTACTATCAACAACAACATCACTAACATAACTACTATCAATAACAACAACATCACTAACATAACTACTACCAACAACAACAACATAACATCACTAACATAACTACTATCAACAACAACAACAACCACAACATAACATCACTACTATCAACAACAACAACAACATAACATAACATAACTACTATCAATAACAACAACATCACTAACATAACTACTATCAACAACAACATCACTAACATAACTACTATCAACAACAACAACATAACATCAATAACATAACTACTATCAACAACAACAACAACCACAACATAACATAACTACTATCAACAACAACAACAACCACAACATAACATAACTACTATCAATAACAACAACATCACTAACATAACTACTATCAACAACAACAACAACAACAACAACAACATAACATCACTACTATCAACAACAACAACATAACACCACTACTATCAACAACAACAACAACATAACATAACTACTATCAACAACAACATAACATAACTACTATCAACAACATAACATCACTAACATAACTACTATCAACAACAACAACAACATAACATCACTAACAGAACTACTATCAACAACATAACATCACCAACATAACAAATGTCTGTTACAGTAACACTATGTAACAATTTCCAAACAGTATGTCAAAAACAAAGGGTTCTTTGGAAACCTATTTTCATACTATCATGTACTTATGTTTTGTTGGTCCTTATCTACTAGGATTACAATAGTGGATGTGTGATAATAATAATAAGTTAATATAACAAAACTTTATTGTCCATTACATTTTCATTATTACTGTATAGGGACAAGGTTACCTTCCTCAATTAAAGCAAGCAGGCCTGTCATTAACAGTTTTCTAACTTTCTCTTCCTCCCCTCTGTGCCTGACCAGCTATGCCATCCAGACAGGTGGACATCGCTACTCAGGGCTGGTTCATCGGCCTGATGTGTGCCATCGCTCTCCTCATCCTCATCCTACTCATCATCTGCTTCATTAAGAGGAACAAGGGAGGCAAATACCCAGGTGGGTAACACACACACACTCACTTCCACCTCCACAGCCATCACCTAGCTCCAGTCATAGTAACAGACCCGTCCCCTAGCTCCAGTCATAGTAACAGACCCGTCCCCTAGCTCCGGTCATAGTAACAGACCCGTCTCCTAGCTCCGGTCATAGTAACAGACCTGTCCCCTAGCTCCGGTCATAGTAACAGACCCGCCCCCTAGCTCCGGTCATAATAACAGACCCGTCTCCTAGCTCCGGTCATAGTAACAGACCCGTCCCCTTGCTCCAGTCATAGTAACAGACCCATCCCCTAGCTCCGGTCATAGTAACAGACCCATTTGCTCTGTCCCTAGTGAAAGAAAAAGAGGATGCCCACACAGACCCAGAGTTCCAGCCCATGAAAGAGGATGACTGTCCTTTTGGGGAATACAGGTGAGAAACGTGACTCTGTCCTCTGGAGCCCATGGGCCAAGATCTTACCCCTGCTCCAAGCTCAACAACCCCACCAAGCCCCCGCTCCCTCCTCTGACCTGGTTCCTCTCCGCTGGGCAGGAGCTCTGCCCCCTCCTCCACCTTACAGCTTACCTCCAACTGCTGGGCCTCCAACTGCTGGGCCTCAGACCTCCATTAGACCAACATCGCTCTTACAGGGATTCTGGCAGTGCGGCCCATTGGAGCTGCACAGTAAAGCACAAGCCTGTTCTAATGGAAGAAGTTGGGACGGGGTCAGGGACGGGGTCAGGGATGGAGACTGGGTCAGGGATGGGGACGGGGTCAAGGATGGGGACTGGGTCAGGGATGGGGACAGGGTCAGGGATGGGGACGGGGATGCAGACAGGGTCAGGAATGGGGTCGGGGCTGTTCAGGGACGGGGTCAGGGTCGGGACTCTTCTCTGCTTAGTGTGTTGGTGGCTTGTGTGGCTTGTGTGCCCCCCCCCCCCCCCACACACCAGATTGATATTGTAGTGTGTTTGACTATGTTGCGTCGTTCAAGAAGCAGGAGATAGAGTATTATTCAGGTCTAAGTTTTAGGGGGTTTTCAAGCTTTTAAAAACTTTCCTTAGGACTGTCAGGACAAATTGCAGTATTCAGTTGCAGCATCCCAAACTGGCATGCATAGATACTGTACCTGCCCCACTAATTTATCATTTCTAACCTAATGAATCCCTTGTAATTAATACATTATGCGTATAAATATAGCTATTGTATTATATAATATACATGGTTAGTAAATTAATGTTTGCATACATAAGCATACAGTGAGGACACTCATCCTAGTCCATATTATCTCTGATTATCTGCAGTAATCTAGATATTCTTGTAATAGCATCCTCTAGCTATCTGCAGTAATCTAGATATTCTTGTAATAGCATCCTCTGATTATCTGCAGTAATTTAGATATTCTTGTAATAGCATCCTATAATTATCTGCAGTAATCTAGATATTCTTGTAATAGCATCCTCTAATTATCTGCAGTAATCTAGATATTCTTGTAATAGCATCCTCTAATTATCTGCAGTAATCTAGATATTCTTGTAATAGCATCCTCTAATTATCTGCAGTAATCTAGATATGCTCTAATAATTTTTCTAGACTGCTTGCTTTTCCAACCACGCATGCAGATATTAAGAACATTGAAGCACTTTATTTATGTATAGCGTTTTGGAAACATTATTTTGTACTGGTCCAGCTTTTTTCCAATTTATATGATGGGTTTTGTTTTTATATTTGATATTATTACTTTTTGTATCATATATTTAAACATAAATATGTTATATAATATAGATGATGTGCTGCGATACATACATCTATAGATTATGGATATATAATGTTGTCTTGTGTATGGTGCGATGAAGATCTTATATGAAACTCACTGTAGGCTATAATGTCTTGGATGAAATCCTAGATATGTACAGTATATGTAATCCTGCTGAGAGTAGTGTAAATACTGCTATTCTTATTCTGTTTACATCATAACTCTATCTAGTTTATTATCATAACCTGAGAGAAACCCTAATCTGTCCATTCAAATGAGAAAATAATAGACAATATAACAGTTTATATTGTTACAATAAATAGACAATATATCACAAGGCTAAATATATGATATAGAGTGCCTTTGTGAAGAGATATCCTACTTTCCATCCATGCCATTATTCCAACCAAGGTGGACTGGAGCTTTATGTCAATGAAGCATAACAACCTACAGTAACTACTAACTGTTCTGGTGTGACTGCAGGCTTACATACAGTAAATCCTGAACTGTAACTGTGATGTGAATGTTGACCTTAAACAAAACACCAGGGTCTGCACTTACAGGTAAAATGTGATGTTATTATTTAATATTTATTTAACTTGTATATAGCGCATTTCATTACAGAAAATAATCTCACAGTATATAATGTTAAAGAAAGAAAGATACTGTTATGTTAGGATGGATGTGTGGGTGCTCAAAAACACAGATAAAACACTGATGGTTGTGCACAAGATACAGATCAGTCTAGTCTGCAGTCTGCAGAACTAGTTCTGTCTACAGATTAAAACATTCCCATTATAAAACATAGTAAAAGTTCTGCCATTTCAAGGATCTATTTCTACTCATAAAACATATATATAGCGATCCTGTGTGTGCATATATGTACAGTGGGGAGAACAAGTATTTGATACACTGCCGATTTTGCAGGTTTTCACACTTACAAAGCATGTAGAAGTCTGTAATTTTTATCATAGGTACCCTTCAACTGTGAGTGATGGAATCTAAATAAAAAATCCAGAAAATCACATTGTATGATTTTTAAGTAATTAATTTGCATTTTATTGCATGACATAAGTATTTGATACATCAGAAAAGCAGAACTTAATATTTGGTACAGAAACCTTTGTTTGCAATTACAGAGATCATACGTTTCCTGTAGTTCTTGACCAGGTTTGCACACACTGCAGCAGGGATTTTGGCCCACTCCTCCATACAGACCTTCTCCAGATCCTTCAGGTTTCGGGGCTGTTGCTGGGCAATACGGACTTTCAGCTCCCTCCAAAGATTTTCTATTGGGTTCAGGTCTGGAGACTGGCTAGGCCACTCCAGGACCTTGAGATGCTTCTTACAGAGCCACTCCTTAGTTGCCCTGGCTGTGTGTTTCGGGTCGTTGTCATGCTGGAAGACCCAGCCACGACCCATCATCAATGCTCTTATTGAGGGAAGGAGGTTGTTGGCCAAGATCTCACAATACATGGCCCCATCCATCCTCCCCTCAATACGGTGCAGTCGTCCTGTCCCCTTTGCAGAAAAGCATCCCCAAAGAATGATGTTTCCACCTCCATGCTTCATGGTTGGGATGGTGTTCTTGGGGTTGTACTCATCCTTCTTCTTCCTCCAAACACGGCGAGTGGAGTTTAGACCAAAAAGCTCTATTTTTGTCTCATCAGACCACATGACCTTCTCCCATTCCTCCTCTGGATCATCCAGATGGTCATTGCCAAACTTCAGACGGGCCTGGACATGGGCTGGCTTGGGCAGGGGGACCTTGTGTGCGCTGCAGGATTTTAATCCATGACGGCGTAGTGTGTTACTAATGGTTTTCTTTGAGACTGTGGTCCCAGCTCTCTTCAGGTCATTGACCAGGTCCTGCCGTGTAGTTCTGGGCTGATCCCTCACCTTCCTCATGATCATTGATGCCCCGAGGTGAGATCTTGCATGGTGCCCCAGACCGAGGGTGATTGACCGTCATCTTGAACTTCTTCCATTTTCTAATAATTGCGCCAACAGTTGTTGCCTTCTCACCAAGCTGCTTGCCTATTGTCCTGTAGCCCATCCCAGCCTTGTGCAGGTCTACAATTGTATCCCTGATGTCCTTACACAGCTCTCTGGTCTTGGCCATTGTGGAGAGGTTGGAGTCTGCTTGATTGAATGTGTGGACAGGTGTCTTTTATACAGGTAACGAGTTCAAACAGGTGCAGTTAATACAGGTAATGAGTGGAGAACAGGAGGGCTTCTTAATGAAAAACTAACAGGTCTGTGAGAGCCGGAATTCTTACTGGTTGGTAGGTGATCAAATACTTATGTCATGCAATAAAATGCAAATTAATTATTTAAAAATCATACAATGTGATTTTCTGGATTTTTGTTTTAGATTCCGTCTCTCACAGTTGAAGTGTACCTATGATAAAAATTACAGACCTCTACATGCTTTGTAAGTAGGAAAACCTGCAAAATCGGCAGTGTATCAAATACTTGTTCTCCCCACTGTATGTGCGTGTTGATGAGGAGTTAGTGGTTATATACAGTACATTCGGAAAGTATTCAGACCCCTTGACTTTTTCCACATTTTGTTACGTTACAGCCTTGTTCTAAAATGGATTAAAACATTGTTTCATCAACCTGCACACAATACCCCATAATTGGCTGTGTGCGTAGGGTCGTTGTCCTTTTGGAAGGTGAACTTTCGCCCCAGTCTGAGGTCCTGAGCGCCCTGGAGCAGGTTTTCATCAATGATCTCTCTGTACTTTGCTCCGTTCATCTTTTCCTCGATCCTGACTTGTCTCCCAGTCCCTGCCGCTAAAAAACCTCCCCACAGCAGGATGCTGCCACCACCATGCTTCACCGTAGGGATGGTGCCAGGTTTCTTCCAGACGTGACGCTTGGCATTCGGGCCAAAGAGTTCAATCTTGGTTTCATCAGATTAGAGAATCTTGTTTCTCATGGTCTGAGAGTCCTTTAGGTGCCTTTTGGCAAACTCCAAGCAGGCTGTCATGCGCCTTTTCCGTCTGGCCATAAAGGCCTGATTGGTGGAGTGCTGCAGAGATTGTTGAGCTCTGTCAGAGTGACCATTGCATTCTTGGACACCTCCCTGACCAAGGCCGTTCTCTCCCAATTGCTCAGTTTGGCCGGGCGGCCAGCTATAGAAAGAGTCTTGTTGGTTCCAAACTTCTTCCATTTAAGAATGATGGAGGCCACTGTGTTCTTGGGGACCTTCAATGCTGCAGACATTTTTTGGTACCCTTCCTCAAATCTGTGCCTTGACATAATCCTGTCTCGGAGCTCTACGGACAATTCCTTTGACCTCATGGCTTGGTTTTTGCTCTGACATGCACTGTCAACTGTGGGACCTTATATAGACAGGGGTGTGCTTTTCTAAATCATGTCCAATCAATTGACTTTACCACAGGTGGACTCCAATCAAGTTGTAGAAACATCACAAGGATGATCAATGGAAACAGGATGCACCTGAGCTCAATTTCGAGTCTCAATCAAAGGGTCTGAATACTTATGTAAATAAGGTATTTCTGTTTTTTATTTTGAATACATTTGCAAAAATGTCTAAAAACCTGTTTTCACTTTGTCATTATGGGGTCTTGTGTGTAGATTGATGAGGACATTTTTTTTATTTAATCCATTTCAGAATAAGGTTGTAACGTAACAAAATGTGAAAAAAGGGAAGGGGTCTGATTTCCAAATGCACTGTATCTCTCCCTCTCTAATCATTCTGTATGTTCTTCCTGTGCTCTGTGTATTGGGTGATGTAGGTGTCAGGCAAGGTAAGGAAGGGTACTGTTAGACTGACATAGAGGAGAAAGCAAAGGGCTGCTATACTGTGGTATCTGTTAGATAAACAGTAACTAAAACCACTTGAGGAAAAAGGCCTGCTGTAAAAACCATCCCAGGATTGCACCACTGTCCTTATGTGTCTACTAAACGGTCATGAATTGTCATAAAGCCTACATAGTGATGTTATAACATATTATAGGATTTTTTTTATGCATATTGATTTAGATAATTTAACTGGAGTTAGATTTTATCTTGGTTCCGTTAGTAATTTTTATGTACTGTGATTTAAGCTGACATAACCTGTTAATAACAGGTGTAAAAAAGTATTAATAATCATTATGAAAGCTTTATTAAGGAGCGCTCACCTGCTATTCACTGTCATGAATCATAGCCTCACATTGATTTCAATGTTGTCTAACTAATGCTCAAATTAAGCGTTTTTTGCTGTTTCTTCATTTGTTAGCAAAATTGTGATTATTTGTATTTTTAGCTTTTGGCTGAAAATATTCATTTCATATTTGTTTATTTATATCATTGCCTTGGATTTTCATTGCAACCTTTGTTGGTGAGAAAAGTTTCTGTCCAACAACACAGCACATATTATTTTCCACCTCATGTTATAGTTTCAGGGGGAATTTGGAACAGGTATGATTTGGCTTGAATTCCCCTGTTGCATGATGGAACCAACTAATCACTCATGTCTACAATTTTTTTTAGACTTGGGGCAAAGTAAATTCTGCTATCAGAAGTAGTACTATTTGAGTAAACATTTGAGTATTTATACAATATTATCATAAGTTACTCATATTGTAGATAGGTGGGATAGGTCAATGGATCAGGCCTTAGGCTATCCTACTTTCCATATTAATCAGTAAATTACAAAACTACCAAATGTCATTTGACCTGGGTAACCAAAGTAAAATGAATTGGCAGCCCTTCAGCGCTCCATCTAAAAAAAAAAAGGCCACGCACTAAACTCCTTGTTTACATCATCCTGTCATCATAACACCTGCATGTCCTTTTCTCCTAGTGACACTGAGGACTGTAAGCCGTTAAAAGGGAGCAGCACACCGTCTAACGGGAAGGTGCACAGGGTCAACAGTGACGACAGTTTAGTTGACTGTGGCGGCGATGGCGGAGACTACCAGTTCAACGAGGATGGGTCTTTTATCGGACAGTATAGCAGAAAGAGCTCCGCCATGGACACTGCTGGGGGTCCCTCCCCAGTAAATAAAACCACAATAAACTCCTTTGTGTAGCCAGTCACCCGGTCAGCCAGGCCACTAGGTGGCGCTACAGTATATTTAACTTTTTGTGTAGCCAGAGAGTTAGACAGCCAGGCCACTAGGCAGCGTTGCAGATACTGATATTCTTTGCGTAGCTAATTAGATGTTTATCCTCCCAGCCTATAGGAGAAGCTGCGGTGACTGTTAATCCCCCATCTCACAGGGCTGTCCAATCACATCATTGTGTGGCTTATCATCATCACATGCTCCACCCATCTGCACCCAGAACCACCTATGAGAACCACACTACTGTCACAGACACATAAGAGGCACAATGGTGATACTAGATACTCCTGGAGGACTACGATTCTTATACAGTGCATGGAAATACTGAAATTATCTACAACCATATATTAACACATTGAGATGAACGCTAATTAGTATATTACATGGAAAATATTGTCTATCTTGGACTACTATGCGGTTCACATTTGAATTATTTACCATATTGTTTTTTCAGTCAAATCATTATATTGATATTATTGTGTACGTTAGAGGTACTTTGCCCCTCAGGGCCACCATGAAGAGGCAACAATGTCTTTGTGGACATAGTGGTGAAAATGTATGGCTATTATTCTATGTATTTTTTGCAAGACAGGGTCAGTTTTTACAGTTTATACAGTTTTTGTTGCAGAATGGTTGAATTTACAGTCACACAGTGAAAGGTTGAATTTACAGTAATAAAGGTTGAATTTACAGTGCAGGATTTTGTACAGTATGTATATGCAGACAGAGAGCTCCTAAAAGTATTCTTCTTTTGCCTAAAAAATGTAATGTCTTGAATGGAATTAATGGAACGGTATCAAACACATGGAAACCACCAGCATCCACTGGTCCTCACATGCCACCTTTGTTTTGATCACTGCGAATACAAATGCTGAAGCAATACACACCCCCATGACCTTTGACCTGCATGTGACCTCACTTCCTGTGGTTGCACCTCACATGATCTCACCTGACGGTGACCTTATGGCTCTTCCTGTCAGAACTCAAGGGCATGTACTGTCATCCAACTCCAGGTTTTCTTTTGCTTTGCTTTTCAAAATGTCATGTTCATGTGTGGTGCTTCATGGGTGGCCTTCAGCAGTAGTGTGCCTCAGAACTGATTCAGTTCAGTCTAGATTCATTTAATTAATTTTTAAAAAAATACAGTTTTACCCAGTTCAGTGAGTGGAACAGGCACAAAGCCAGAGGACTGTGAAGTCACACTCTTGGGGATGATGAGTTCAGTAGGGAGGGATGGAAGGATGGATGACATCATAAAGGAAGGAATAATTAATATAGTCATCTTTTAAAAAGCATCCCAGTGCTTTTTCTCAGATATGGAATTTATTTTCCTTCCAACAAGCGGCATAGGGCAGCCATATTGGACATGTTAAATGCAGGTTCTGGTCATCTATGAAGTCTTAGTAATTCTGCAGTGTGTGTGGCTGTGTGTGTGTGTGTGTGCTGTTGTTGAGGGATAATATTCATGCTAGGAAAGAGGTACTCACTTTAAGGGCTTTTGAGGTGACAAGGATGGGATCGCAAGTTCTTTTTTTTCTTAACTTGCATCAAGTTTTACGTTTTATTTTTTTTACAGAAATTACGATTATTGTTGAATTTGTACATATATACTTTTGACTGTACAGAGAAACACAGCTAGAAGAGCTTAAAGGGACGGTTCACCTAAATTACACAATTCGATGACAACCTGAAAGGAAGAACTGCATGAGAGAGTTTGACTGAGCTGTGTTCAATATAGGCTACTATATATATCATTTTGTTTGTTTTCATTTATTTTTTCTTAGCTGTGAACATTGTACATTATTGTAACTAACAGGACAAGATGTTGCCCATGAGTTCAAATTTGAAATGTTTTCATTTGTCAGCTATATAGTTGGGTGTTTCTGAAATGTCACTTCTCTGTATTAAATGAAACCATACAGTACTCCGTAAACATTGAAATATAATGTACTTTGGAGTGTTAGATAAGTACTATGATATACTGTGGTACTATAACATTGTGGTATTATGCGTTATGTGGGTTATTATATGAGCAGCACAAAGTCTGCCAAACTCATCCACTTTGTGACAGTATAGCAAAATGGCTGTATTCTTATTTTTACTAACAATGTATCTCTCTTCATTTCTATTTAAGTTTCTCCACTTAGTGCAGGAATGAACTGGACATATAATGAATGAATAAAATATAATTATCTGCTTTGATGTCATCTTTATTGTAAAGCTTCATTCTGACTGTTCTTATGCTCTGCAAGCAAACGGAGCATTGATAGGACCAAGGTAATGTATCTGATGAGGGTAATTATACAGCAAGAGCTACAAAATGGACCCATAAATATTCTATTATACTGTATTAACCCAATGAGTCCCACCGTAACGGCGGCTCATTTTGGACTTGTGAGTTACAGACTTCTGGGTTCTACTGTTGGATTTGTCTATTTCTTATGTATCCGTAGGGGCTAGGACTGTGTTTGAGACAAGGGCAGATCCCGAAGGGGTCTGGGGCGGGGTCTTTTATACAAAAACGTCTCTAGAGCCGAATGGTTCGAGCTACAAACTATTAAATGCTATGTATGAAAAACTGAGATGTTTGCTCAATGATCCTCTCAAGCTACACAATAGTCATTAGAAGGTAAGCGGTTCTTCTACATAGAAGATCATAGTAAATCCCAGGACATAGTGTCTATAATAATGTAATAAGCTCACATAGTTGCTGTCACAAACTCCAAACTCCACACAATTGTCACTGACTAGTTGGATATTCATTTCCCACTGAGAAAACAATTTGTGTACTTCCAGCAATCATATCCATTCAATTTGATCAGGTTTTTGCTTTGGTGGACCTTATTTTTTAATTGACATTTGTCAAAACTCATGCATGCAATTGTTTATGTCAAATTGTTTTGTGTTCTACTTGTTTTGTATTCTAATTGTTTTGTGTTCTACTTGTTTTGTATTCTAATTGTTTTGTGTTCTACTTGTAGCCATGGTTGGCCTGAAAAGACAATGTTACACCACTTCATTGTGAGGCTAAATATCAGGGCTGGACATGCCAGATGAATGAAAAGCTGATTTTTGCTGGCGTCTCAGGAATGATTAGGTAAACCATAATAATGTCTTATAGCAGCAGGGTGGTTTGCTCCACTACAGACCAAGTCGTTGGCAATGGGAATAAGAATCAATGAAGAGGACAATGATTTCACACCTTCACAGAGCTGGGGGATATGTGTTGGTGAGTGGCTAGTGCTGCTGGACCTTCTCTCATCATTTCTGTTTCTACTGTACTCTCTGTCGGGGGATGGAGGCCTGTGAGTGCGTGTGTCGGGGGATGGAGGCCTGTGAGTGCGTGTGTCGGGGTATGGAGGCTTGTGAGTGCGTGTGTCGGGGGATGGAGGCCTGTGAGTGCGTGTATCGGGGGATGGAGGCCTGTGAGTGCGTGTGTTGGGGGATGGAGGCCTGTGAGTGCGTGTGTTGGGGGATGGAGGCCTGTGAGTGCGTGTGTCGGGGATGGAGGCCTGTGAGTGCGTGTGTCGGGGGATGGAGGCCTGTGAGTGCGTGTGTCGGGGATGGAGGCCTGTGAGTGCATGTGTGTCAGGAGATGGAGGCCTGTGAGTGCGTGTGTCGGGGGATGGAGGCCTGTGAGTGCGTGTGTTGGGGGATGGAGGCCTGTGAGTGCGTGCGTGTCGGGAGATGGAGGCCTGTGAGTGCGTGTGTCGGGAGATGGAGGCCTGTGAG
Organism: Thymallus thymallus; assembly: GCA_023634145.1. Lineage (NCBI taxonomy): Eukaryota > Metazoa > Chordata > Actinopteri > Salmoniformes > Salmonidae > Thymallus > Thymallus thymallus. The sequence continues at coordinate 28,240,285 of CM042413.1, forward strand.
TGCGTGTGTCAGGGGATGGAGGCCTGTGAGTGCATGTGTGTCAGGAGATGGAGGCCTGTGAGTGCGTGTGTCGGGGGATGGAGGCCTGTGAGTGAATGTGTGTCGGGGGATGGAGGCCTGTGAGTGCGTGTGTCGGGGGATGGAGGCCTGTGAGTGCGTGTGTCGGGGATGGAGGCCTGTGAGTGCATGTGTGTCAGGAGATGGAGGCCTGTGAGTGCGTGTGTCGGGGGATGGAGGCCTGTGAGTGAATGTGTGTCGGGGGATGGAGGCCTGTGAGTGCATGTGTGCACGCAACCATGTTTTGGCATGAGAAGAATGCTAAACACATTGGGGTGCTTATACCTGGGATATGTTTAGGGTGCTTATACCTGGTATATGTTTAGCGATGAAGGACTTGGGTGAAATTAAAACACATCAATTTACAAGCCCCCTCATGGCCCAGTACCAGCCTCTGCCTGACAGGAGATACACCAATCACATGCTGTGAGCCAAAGGATGAAGGCAAGGCAGTGGAAGTATTAAGTCAGCCGCTGAGTCTTATTAAGAAGTCTACTACTTGCCTCACTGTAAACTGGAGGGAGAGACAGAGAGAGGGGAGACAGAGAGTCAGATACAGACAGAGTCACATACAGACAGAGAGAGGGGAGACAGAGAGTCACATACAGACAGAGAGAAGGGAGAGAGAGAGTGAGAATCCTGATGAAACATGACAGTTTTCTGTTTGCGTTCACTTGTTGACACTTCTGTCCCCATTATGGGCATGCATATGGTTGTAATTGGGAAGGAACACACACACACACACCATCTGGCATGCCATCACACACACACTCACACACGCAAGTACACACATAATACAGCACTACACACTGAAGTGTGGACATCTGGTGGGTGTCTGTTCACTTAGGTGGATGGGTCTTCTCTTTCCACTGGTAAATTCATTGAGCATCATTATTTCACAGTTTTACAGCAATTCAAATATTCCTGGATGCACAGAGAACCAAATAAAAGGTCCAAAAAAAAACAAGGCCTTTAAAATTGGAAGGATTTAATGAAAGAAAACAAGCTCTATAATGACACATAAATACAAGAAATGTCATTTCTGCTGTCCTCTCAAATGTAACAGCTAGATGGTACTTGTCATTTGTAGACTGTCCTCTCACAGGTACCAAGCTAGATTGTACTTGTCATTTGTAGACTGTCATCTCACAGGTACCAAGCTAGATGGTACTTGTCATTTGTAGACTGTCCTCTCACAGGTACCAAGCTAGATGGTACTTGTCATTTGTAGACTTCCCTCTCACAGGTACCAAGCTAGATGGTACTTGTCATTTGTAGACTGCCCTCTCACAGGTACCAAGCTAGATGGTACTTGTCATTTGTAGACTGTCATCTCACAGGTACCAAGCTAGACGGTACTTGTCATTTGTAGACTGTCATCTCACAGGTACCAAGTTAGATGGTACTTGTCATTTGTAGACTGTCATCTCACAGGTACCAAGCTAGATGGTACTTGTCATTTGTAGACTGTCCTCTCACAGTTACCAAGCTAGATGGTACTTGTCATTTGTAGACTGTCCTCTCACAGGTACCAAGCTAGATGGTACTTCTCATTTGTAGACTGCCCTCTCACAGGTACCAAGCTAGATGGTACTTGTCATTTGTAGACTGCCCTCTCACAGGTACCAAGCTAGATTTTAATTGTCATTTGTAGACTGTCCTCTCATCTCCCGACATTACAGATGAGCTTTCTAGCCTTTACTGCCACCTAGTGATTAACAGGCAATCATACTGATGAGAAGAAAAATCTGTCTCATTACAGGATATTCACACTGTAAACTAGATAGATAGATAGATAGATAGATAGATAGATAGATAGATAGATAGATAGATAGATAGATAGATAGATAGATAGATAGATAGATAGATAGATAGATAGATAGATAGATAGATAGATAGATAGATAGATAGATAGATAGATAGATAGATAGATAGATAGATAGATAGATAGATAGATAGATAGATAGATAGATAGATAGATAGATAGATAGATAGATAGATAGATAGATAGATAGATAGATAGATAGATAGATAGATAGATAGATAGATAGATAGATAGGTACTTTGTTGATCCCCAAGGGGGAAAAATCTTAATTTAATTACAAGCTTGCCAAGTAGAATGGTATACATTCCAAACTAGTATGCTATTTCCAAAATGTATTACAATATTAATTTATCAGACAATAATATTTATTATGGATCCCATATAGTTACAGTCAAGACAGCAGCTACTCTTCCTGGGGTCCAGCAAGACAGCAGCTACTCTTCCTGGGGTCCAGCCAAGACAGCAGCTACTCTTCCTGGGGTCCAGCAAGACAGCAGCTACTCTTCCTGGTGCCCAGCAAGACAGCAGCTACTCTTCCTGGGGTCCAGCAAGACAGCAGCTACTCTTCCTGGGGTCCAGTCAAGGCAGCAGCTACTCTTCCTGGGGTCCAGCAAGACAGCAGCTACTCTTCCTGGGGTCCAGCAACATTGTCAGTGTACAAAACATTAAGGACACCTGCTCTTTCCATGACATAGACTGACCAGGTGAATCCAGGTGAAAGCTATGATCCCTTATTGATGTCACTTGTTAAATCCATAAGTGCCTTTGAACAAGGTATGGTAGTAGGTGCCAGTTGCACCTGTTTGTGTCAAAAACTGCAACTCTGCTAGGTTATTCACGCTCAACAGTTTCCAGTGTGTATCAACAATGGCCCACCACCCAAAGGACATCCAGCCAACTTGACATAACTGGAGGATGAAGCGGAACTATCCTTCTGGTCACGAAAAGAGAAAAAAAAAAACACCATGAGAGTGAATTGCGGGAACAGCAATTAGGTAAACTTTTGTTCTCTCCTCTCCAAGTTTGATGTCAGCAAATAACAGTAAAGTTAAGTTGATGTGCTAGCTTGCAGTGCATCTCTCTCTAGTCTGTCTGTCTTGCTAACCTAGCTGGGCAGTGCATTTCTTGGTCTGTCTGTGTCTTGCTTGCCAGCCACTTCCAGGGCTGTGTTCCCTGACTTTGTGCCTGACAAAGGTGAGAGTGAAATACAACTATTTATTACGTTTGATGAACGCCAACAGGTAACAGTGTTTATAAACTGCAGCTCGGAAAAGATAACTGCGTTGCACGTGAACATGCGTTCATATGCGTGTGCACTAAATAAAACTTGCGCTTTCCAGCAGCAACCTCTGTGGGGACCAGTCCAGACAATATATGGACGTGATGGCACTCCTCATAAGCCATAGTATAAATAGTATTTTATATTTGAAAATGTATAAAAGGAAATCTGGGGGAGCCGGTTTGAATGGGCCTGATGAAGTTGATAAAATTAATAATAGTATTGTTATCTATAATTTACAGGTGCTATGCTTAGGTTTGTCAGCAGAGGAGATGCTGGGTCATCAGCCAGTACAAGCACAGACTCAGTTGATCCACATCCAGCCTCAACCAGTACTAACACAGACCCAGCACAGCCGGCTTCAGCAAATACTAACACAGACCCAGTACTGGCAGCTTCAGCAAGTACTAACACAGACCCAGTACATCTGGCTTCAGCAAATACTAACACAGACCCAATACAGCTGTCTTCAGCAAGTGCTAACACAGACCCAGGTGAAGTACAGGCAGCCTCAGCCAATACTAGCACAACCAGACCCAGTACATCTGGCTTCAGCAAATACTAACACAGACCCAATACAGCTGTCTTCAGCAAGTGCTAACACAGACCCAGGTGAAGTACAGGCAGCCTCAGCCAGTACTAGCACAACCAGACCCAGTACATCTGGCTTCAGCAAATACTAACACAGACCCAATACAGCTGTCTTCAGCAAGTGCTAACACAGACCCAGGTGAAGTACAGGCAGCCTCAACCAGTACTAGCACAACCAGAGGCGTACAGCCACATCAGATACAAGCAGCTCAGACCCTAATAGAACAGTTGCTGCTCCACCAAATGACCCAGCAGATTGGCCCCCAGTCTTAACAGACTTTATGAGGACTGAGTTAGTGCGCAGAGGTCCATTCAAACCAGGACTGGATTTTTCTTACCATAAAGATAAGTCTAGAAGAGGTTTCCATTCAGGCTTATTACAGAGACAGCTGTAAAATGGGGAAAAGATTACCAGGAGCTGGCTTTCATACTCAATAAAAAACAACGCTGTGTATTGTTTTTGCTGTAAGCTCTTTTCTACAAAAGACTACAAAATAATAAAGGAAGGCGTGAATGACTGGTCAAATATCAACGCCATTCTGAAACACCATGAGGGTAGTCCTGAACACACAAACAATATGATTAAGTGGAGAGAATCTTGACCAGATACAAATTACAATTTTGGAGGCTGAAAGAAAGAGATGGTGGGATGTCCTTACACATTTAATAAGTATCACCCAGTCTCTGGCTGAAAGAAATCTGACAAACTCTTCCAACCAGATAATGGAAACTTCCTAAAAGAGGTTGAATTACTGGCAAAATTTGACCCCGTTATGGAAAATAATCTCAGCAAAACTAAAGATGGAGAGACACATGCTCATTACCTTGGGAAGCGCACACAAATGCAAAGGCCTCCCTCACTACATACCGGGAAAGTGGATTCTCTGAGGCCCAGCCAACAGCCAACAGCATTTGTGAAGAAATGAATGTGGAGGCTGTTCAGAAACAGAAGAGACTGAGAAACAGCAAGAGGCATTTCAGCTATGAGGCTCCTGATGAACCAGTGACTGATGCACTGAAAAAAAAGTAAACTACTTCAACATTGTGGTCGACTCTGCTGTGACATCCATGGATGAGAGATTTGAAACACTCAACCAGGTGAAAACCAAATACAGATGTCCAGTGAATCTTTAAAGGCTCACTGTATGGAAGATCAAAACACTCTAACCTTCAGAGATGACTGAGATTCAGAATTGACCTGATCTGCCATCAGATAAGATGACTGCCTTTGAACTGCTTTCCTTTCTCTGTGAGAAAAACCTGGAGCAACTCTATCCTAATTACCAGGCAGCAGAGCTAAACCTCAGTGTTACATTTTATTATTTTCTACATTTTATATTTTTGAATTATTTATGTTAATGTTAATATTCACTTATCTTAAGATTCTATAGAAAATATTATATTCAATAAATGTTGTTTTTTATACCTCATTCTGTTCTGTATAGGCCTACTTATTCTTAGACCGACAAATGGAGCAAACTGTTTTAAAGGTGGGAGGATTGTAGTGGGAGCACTGGGGTGTCAGGTGTGACTGTGTGGCAATGGCAAATGGTTTACATGGCTCACGGTTCAGGTAGGAGGGCCCCTTAGCAGAATTTTGCTTAGGGCCCCAGGGAGGTCAGGACCGGCTCTGACTGCTTGAGTGAGTTACTTGATGTGGAATAGAGTTCCACGTTGTCATGGCTCTACGTAGTACTGTGCCCCTCCCATAGTCTGTTATTGACTTGGGGATTGTGAAGAGACCTCTGCTGGCATGTCTAGTGGGGTATGCTGTGTGCTAGTATTTTAAACAGACAGCTCGGTGCATTCAAGATGTCAAATAGTGAGAAATAGTAATGAAGTCAATCTCTCCTCTACTTTTAGCCATGAGAGATTGACATGGATATTATTAATGTTAGCTCTCCGTGTACATTTAAGGGCCAGCCATGCTGCCCTGTTCTGGGCCAATTGTAAAGTCCCTCTTTGTGGCACCTGACCACACAACTGAACAGTAGTCCAGGTGCGACAAAACTAGAGCCTGTAGGACCTGCCTTGTTGATAATGCTGTTAAGAAGGCAGAGCAGCACTTTATTATGGACAGACTTCTCGCCATCTTAGCTACTGTTGTATCAATATGTTTTGACCATGACAGTTTACAATCCAGTCATTATTCATGACAATATTTAGTTGAGGTTTAGGGTTTAGTGAATGATTTGTCACAAATACAATGATTTTAGTTTTTGAAATGGAACTGTTCTGGGCCAACTGTAATTTTCCTAAGTCCCTCTTTGTGGTACATTTACAGTACTACAAATTAATTAACTATTGGGAGCAAAGAAATCAGGTAAGTGAATTGACATGAAACAATTCTCCAAATTTAACAAAATAGAGAGACATTATTCTACCTTGTTGTCCCACAACAAGACACCAGCCCTGTATACAGTTATTTTCTTCCTGGTGAGAGGCTTAACTATTCATTTTCATGGCAACAGAATCATATTATCTTTGTGTTTATTTATGATCATTACCACCGAAACAGCAGCTGTCCTCTTCAACCCTTCAACCCCACCCCCATCCCTTCCCTCTATCTGTCTATTTCCCGTCATCACCCTTTCCCAAGTCTCCCCCTCCTCCCTCTCCACACTCCTTCCTCCCACAACTCCCCCTCTCCTCTCTCCTCCCCCTATCCTCCCAATCAGGACTGACCAGAGCCTGTGTGTCGACAGTAGGTCTGCCACGACACCCATTAGCCATTCATTCCCTGCTGTTACCGCCTCCTCCCTGTCTATCCAGCTGATCTATATGGTTTCTGATCAGCTGAAAGCCTGTGGTATGCTCCAAGACGGGCTGGGCATCCCCTGTTTTTAACAGGGAGAAAATTAAGAAGAGAGATGAAAAGTATAGCGGAAGATGTTGATCCTGGAATCTGATCATTCACAATGGGTTTCAGACTAGGACTCTCATTATAGAGAGAGGGAGTTTCCATGTCAATAATATGCTTATCTGCCAATCTACGATGGCAAAAATCAACGGATAATCTACAAAATTAGATGTTTGAAAAAAAATATGACATCTCGCAACACGACCTAGTCCTCTCTATTCCCGCTCTCTCTCGCTCCTTCTGTAGTGTGATTGAGAGAGTGTCTGTTCCTGACGTGAAGAGTCTGGTCCTTTGTGTCCATATGTAAATGTGCCCTTTTTCACCACAGGTCTGAGAGATGGAGATGATAAGCGTTCATGATTGCTCTGTGACATTTCCATATGGCTGATGAATGGTGAGCCAAGACACTCACATCTGTCCAGACCCAACTGTCTGAACCCTCAGAGTATACAGTGGATTTGGAAAGTATTTAGACCCCTTGACGTTTTCCACATTTTGCTACATTGCAGCCTTATTCTAAAATTTATTAAATTGTTGTTTCTTTCCATCATCAATCTACACACATTATCCCATAATGATAAAGTAAAAAAGGTTTTTAGAAATGTTTGCAAATGTATAAAAAATAAAAAACAGAAATACCTTATTTACATAAGTATTCAGACCCTTTGCTATGAGACTCGAAATTGAGCTCAGGTGCATCCTGTTTCCATGTACATTAAACTAGACACTCTAATGTACTTGTCCTCTTGCTCAGTTGTGCACCAGGGCCTCCCACTCCTCTTTCTATTCTGGTTAGAGACAGTTTGAGCTGTTCTGTGAAGGGAGTAGTACACAGCGTTGTACGAGATCTTCAGTTTCTTGACAATTTCTCGCATGGAAGGTCAGTTTTATTGCTTCTTTAATCAGCACATCAGTTTTCAGCTGTGCTAACGTAATTGCAAAAGAGTTTTATAATTATCAATTTGCCTTTTAATATGATAAACTTGGATTAGCTAACACAACATGCCATTGGAACACAGGAGTGATGGTTGCTGATAATGGGCCTCTGTACGCCTATGTAGATATTCCATTAAAAATTTGCTGTTTCCAGCTACAATAATCATTTACAACATTAACAATGTCTACACTGTATTTTTTTATAAACCTATCAAATATGCTTCTTTAGAGGTTCCTACACAAGTACATATTTTTTTATTGTCAAGTTATCTTAAATGTATCTTACCCTTCACTCACAACATGCACTCAGGTCACTCTGCTTCCTGAAAGATTATATGGGGCGGGGGAGTGAGGGGCAACAATGTTTTCTGTTGCCTGAGGGCAACAATGTGCAGTAGAGGGTTAAAGGGTCATTTTACTAAAAAAAGCATTTTTCATATCCACTGTTAATATGGTCTTAGAATGTCATATTTTGCAAATAAGCCTCATTGCTGTCCTGCTAGCAATCCTCTGTTTATTTCCTGGTAAAGTGTCATGATGATGCAAAATGCTTAAAATGTCAGTTTCCCTGCATCTCTATCAACATGAAGGAGTAAGATAACACAGTCATGGTGGCTCTCATAACCACTGTGTGTGTGTGTGTGTGTGTGTGTGTGTGTCACACAAGTCCCATGTGGATTGGGAATTGGAAACGGGTGGGAGATAACTTCAAAACATCCCCCTCCCCTGCTCACATGATCTCCACTCTCCTTCTCTTCTCCTTCCCCTCTCTCTCTACAGTACCACTACATGTGACAATCACCTATTGCTCAACTGTGCTGATTAGGATTTGATATATATAGAAAACAAATGATTCGTCTCCCATGTAACTGGGATGGAGAGCAGCGAAGGCGCTTGTCTGAGCCCACAGCAGCCCAGCGCTTCCTCATAGGTAGTCTGCCCTATTGCGTTCTTCTTAATTCTTAATTCTTAATTACTCGTGACCTCCGCTAATCTTGATCTGGTATGTCACAGTCTGCATGACGACATGCGTGTCACATTTGCCGCATTCAAAACAACTGGGATATCGGAAAATTAGGCGTCAGTGATCTTCAGTTTGGAAAGTCGGAGCTCTAGAATGAGGCCCGAGTTCCGAGTGGCAATTCCGTCTTGGATGACATTTCATATAGATTTTTCCCAGTCGCAGTTCCCAGTTGTCTTGAACGCACGGATGGCGGAAGTCGGAGATTTCCGAGTAACCAGTTCCGAGTTCGCAGTTGTTTAAACGCGGCACAAGGCCATTCACTTAACCTGGGGACATAACGCTGTAGTGGAGAAGTAGCACACCCATCTCATCTCTCCAATCATGTAGACTGCTTCAGGCAATGCCATTCTCAAATATAATGGGCTAAGGCATAGTCCACACAACACTTTCTAATTGAAGTGTTGATATCGTCTAAGCTAGGCTACAGCTCACGTTGAAATGAAAAGATACGATCACTGTGCAGAATAACTAAAACAACACTCAGCTATGAATCCGCCACGTCGTTTTGGACTGGATGGCTGATCCGGTCGCCCAATGAAAGTGATGTATTACGCGCCCCGCTGCATGTGATAGCCCTCGGTCCAATCGAAGAGGACAAGGCAGAGACGCTGCTGCCTGTCAGTTTCTTCCCCGCTCCGAGCTCCTGAGCGCCCGGCGATGCAGTGCTGCTGATCCAGGTGTGAGTCTTGAAGGTTAATCGGACGGACGCATCGTCCGCTATTGCAGGTAAGAAGATGAATCAATGCATTTCTTAATTTTTTCCCTAGAAAAGCCGGGTCTATGCAGCAATGGGAAAAAGCGAGGGAATCAGTGTTGTTTACAATGATTGAGATGGGGATGTTGTGATGGAACCTACCGCAATGCAGAATCGTATACAATTTGAACAAGTTTGTGCAAGATGCATTTTCGTTCTATTTGGCCCAACTGCAAAACTGAGATTTTAGACATGATCTTGAATGGATGCTGTTTGCACATTGATGAAAAACGTTATTCTGGGTGACATTGGAGGCATGCATTTTTCTCGAACAGACAGACAGAGTGCTGGCTGCATGGTCTTTGAGGGGAGGAATAGTGTGATTGTATTTGATCGACATTACGGATGATTAAACACCTGTGTGCTTAATTCATTATGTCATTCATAAAACCTTGAACATATTAAATTGCCTACCGGGGGCATAATATCGATACCGTTAGATGTGGTTAGGTGGTTATTCTAGGGGCTATTCGATGGTCCTTTCCTGTTAATTTATTAGGCTAAAAAACAGCCGGCTACTTAGTTTAAACAGTCCAATCCCTGCAAGATGAAAATGCTTTATCATTATTATAGGTCGCTGGGTTCATTGTAATCTCACAGCGTCAGGAAACCACCTCATTCCGCTATAATGTCAGACAGGTTGTCAGCAAAGGTACCATGGGCGCGTCCTGCCTGTGTTTTCGTAGTATTCTAGCTACTGGAGTTGGACTGTATGCGCTTTAAACGATACATTATAACTGGACATGCTGGACTATAAATTAATTATAATTCTGAAATCCTGCTTAAGTTAATTGCAGCTATAAATTCTTACTGCATGACGTGTACAGGTGCATTCCAGAGTCATTACTGCAAAACATAGCAACACTGTTGCACAGTAGCTGTAGTGAAGCTTTCTCCAATCAACAGTGGCAGTGCTTAGATCTTTATTGGCTAACTAGCGTTCTTACAGTATTTGTTTCATCTGAAAGAACTGAAAGACTGACAACTGAAGGACCTTGGCAGGGTGTGGATATGGTACCTGTAGTAGAAACATTGGCTTGTTTTGTAGTGGCTGCAAAGAAGCCAATGTATTCTGTTTAATACATTTGACATGACATGTCAGAAGGATGTCATGGGATGCCTGTCATTTTGAGAGGTTTCTGAATCCTATAAACTGGATTGCTGATGCATCTCCTGCTGTCCCATGACCTGCGAAGTAAGTATTCTCCTGGCTCCTGCTGCTGTTGTATACCGTAACATACTGGGGTTCAAGTAGTATTTATTTTCTTTCAGATACTTCTTCTACTTGATTGAGCTTGCCTGGCACTATGGAACCAATGTAATAGTTCCAAAAGTACAGACCACGCCCATTTAGCGCTCAAGGCAGTCTCTATGAAATTCTCAAAGCATTTGAAATAAATCAATTACCCCTTGAACCCAGCCCAGGTCTGTTTCTTGGGCTTTACATTGCCTGGAAGAGCTGGATGAAGATGAAGTTTGGATATTTTACATAAGTTCTTTCCTCAGTGCTTTGGAACAGGGTCAGCCCGAGAAGTCTGTCAGCCAGGCTAGATGAGGAACACTTTACATAACAGTCACTGGCCCTCCAAGACATGGCTGGCTCGGCCTAGGCCACGCTGTGTGTCCCATCATGCATTTCAAATTGGCAGCCTCAGTGGGTTTGGAGCAGTCATTGGGTTTGAGGAGTCCTCTGTCAGTGTTACTGTGACACAACTGAACCCAGAGATTCTGTGTGCATCAGCACCCTATCCGTTTTCACAGAGATAGGACTCAACAGAAACACTTCTCTCTGTCATTTGATTTTATTTTCATGATGAATTACAGGGATGAAACCCATGCAGAAGCAGAAGTGTGTGTTATGTCCCATCTATGCCTGTGACATGGTGTCTGTGAACCTGTTGAGTAGAAGAGACCACATGCATTGGCTACGAAGAGACCCCACGCATTGGCTACGAAGAGACCACACTCATTGGCTACAAAGAGACCACACTCATTGGCTACGAAGAGACCACACTCATTGGCTACGAAGAGACCGCATTCATTGGCTACAAAGAGACCACATGCATTGGGTACGAAGAGACCACACTCATTGGCTACGAAGAGACCACATGCATTGGCTACGAAGAGACCACACTCATTGGCTACGAAGAGACCACACTCATTGGCTACAAAGAGACCACACTCATTGGCTACGAAGAGACCACACGCATTGGCTACGAAGAGACCACACTCATTGGCTACGAAGAGACCACACTCATGGGCTACGAAGAGACCACACTCATTGGCTACGAAGAGACCAGTGTTGTTGTTTTTTTGTTGGACTACTTCAGGTCCACAGCCCAGCCCAGAACAGTTCTCACAGAACTTGTTCTCAACTGACTTACCTGGTTAAATAAAGGTGAAATAAAAAAATAAAAATAAACAGTTGACTGTATGTAATGATACTCACTAGAGACGTTGTATTTTTTGTGTAATATTACTGAATTGGTACAGATTCCAAACTAACTGACTAAGTTAGTCCTTAATCAATGATTTCCAAAGCAGGAAAGTTGAGGTCCTGGACGGCTGTCATTTAAGATCAAGGTACTTTCTAAGGACCTTCTGTGAGATTAGATTTGTCCCAAGATGTCCCTCCCCAAATCCAAGCTTTCCAAAGATCTCTGGCAGAGTCAAAGCATTAGCTGAAAGAGAGCGCTAAGATAGCCGGTCTGAAGATTTGGGTTTGATAATGAAGGTACTCTGTGACGATGCTGGCAAGCCTGGCATTTGGCATCAGCAGGGGGTAGATTGTTAGGTAAAGTTTGTTTGCTCACGTGGAAAGCAATGTCGGCCATTCTGGAAGAAAGACATCTCCAGATTTGTTGTTATTGAAAATGAACACACTTACTCAAGGATATAAGCAAACACACGCACGTACACTTATATACACGCACACACACACACACGCGCGCCACACACCGCAACATGCACTCGCACACACACACACACACGCAAACACACACACACACTGCGTGCGCACACGATCCCCCACACGCACTGCACACTACACTGCACACTGCACACCGCACACACACACAGATCCCCTCCCCCCACACACATACAGATGTTTAGTGACATAAGGCCTAATAAGGGCTCAGACACCGACAGAATACTTAGCACCTCTGAACGTCATTTTGGAACCCAGTGTGCACTGATTTTACATGTAGAAACGTCTGAAAAATGTGACAGTCAGACGTCTACAGCAGGTGGTCCCTAAAACACAGCGTGCTGAACGATCGGCAGACGAACGCTAGATCCACATTCGGTGCGGTGTGAGAGCCTTAAGCCTAAATTCATGGTGGTGGAATGAACTCTCCTTTCCCCCTTCCCCCGATCTCGCTGACAAACATGTGATGCTCTTGTCTTGATGGTCTCTTTAGATTGATGCTCTTCTCTTGATGGTCTCTTTAGATTGCTCAGCTATTTCACCAAAGCTTCGATCAATAGAGAGAGGATTACTAATGGTACGGCTAGTCTAGCTGTGAGACACAGAGACATGACGTCTTCTTCTCCTCCTCTGTTTGCTCAGAGACAGACCCCTCCTCTGTTCAATTCAGAAGAAGAGAAAGACCCTCAGTCTCTACTGCCATCTCTGTGCTCTGTCTCATCTCTGAATGTGTATAGTCCCCCCCCCACCCCCACCCCCCGGCCAATATCATTATCTCTGTCTGTGGGTTGTCCTTCTCTCTCCTGTCTCAGAAGGGTTGGTCCCACTGGGCCACTGGGCCTCTGTTCAACACTAGAGGGGTAGAAAAGGGACCCTCAGTCAGTTCCCAATGCCATCTTTTTATCTACATAGAGTAGACCCTACTACCAATATCTGTATCTATAGTCCTTACTACCAATATATGTATCTATAGCCCCTACTACCAATATATGTATCTATAGCCCCTACTACCAATATATGTATCTATAGTCCCTACTGTCAATATCTGTATATATAGCCCCTACTACCAATATCTGTATCTATAGTCCCTACTGCCAATATCTGTATCTATAGTCCCTACTTCCAATATCTGTATGTGCCACAGGCTTGTAATTCTCTTTCTGTATGGGTTCTCCTCCACCCTCTGTCTCTCAGGGTTCTCCTCCACCCTCTGTCTGTCAGGGTTCTCCTCCACCCTCTGTCTCTCCACCCTCAGGCAACAACTGTTGGCGCAATTATTAGAAAATGGAAGAAGTTCAAGATGACGGTCAATCTCCCTCGGTCTGGGGCACCATGCAAGATCTCACCTCGTGGGGCATCAATGATCATGAGGAAGGTGAGGGATCAGCCCAGAACTACACGGCAGGACCTGGTCAATGACCTGAAGAAAGCTGGGACCACAGTCTCAAAGAAAACCATTAGTAACACACTGCGCCATCAAGCCAGCGCATGTCCAGGCCCATCTGAAGTTTGCCAATGACCATCTGGATGATCCAGAGGAGGAATGGGAGAAGGTCATGTGGTCTGATCAGACAAAAATAGAGCTTTGTGGTCTAAACTCCACTCGCTGTGTTTGGAGGAAGAAGAAGGATGAGTACAACCCCAAGAACACCATCCCAACCGTGAAGCATGGAGGTGGAAACATCATTCTTTGGGGATGCTTTTCTGCAAAGGGGACAGGACAACTGCACCGTATTGAGGGGAGGATGGATGGGGCCATGTATCGCGAGATCTTGGCCAACAACCTCCTTCCCTCAGTAAGAGCATTGAAGATGGGTCGTGGCTGGGTCTTCCAGCATGACAACGACCCGAAACACACAGCCAGGGCAACTAAGGAGTGGCTCCGTAAGAAGCATCTCAAGGTCCTGGAGTGGCCTAGCCAGTCTCCAGACCTGAACCCAATAGAAAATCTTTGGAGGGAGCTGAAAGTCCGTATTGCCCAGCGACAGCCCCGAAACCTGAAGGATCTGGATGGAGGAGTGGGCCAAAATCCCTGCTGCAGTGTGTGCAAACCTGGTCAAGAACTACAGGAAACGTATGATCTCTGTAATTGCAAACAAAGGTTTCTCTACCAAATATTAAGTTCTGCTTTTCTGATGTATCAAATACTTATGTCTTGCAATAAAATGCAAATTAATTACTTAAAAATCATACAATGTGATTTTCTGGATTTTTGTTTTAGATTCTGTCACTCACAGTTGAAGAGTACCTATGATAAACATTACAGACTTCTACATGCTTTGTAAGTGGGAAAACCTGCAAAATCGGCAGTGTATCAAATACTTGTTCTCCCCACTGTATGTATCTATAGTCCCTACTACCAATATATGTATCTATAGTCCCTACTGTCAATATCTGTATCTATAGTCCCTACTGCCAATATCTGTATATATAGCCCATACTACCAATATCTGTATCTATAGTCCCTACTGTCAATATCTGTATCTATAGGCCCTACTGCCAATATCTGTATATATAGTCCCTACTGCCAATATATGTATCTATAGTCCTTACTGACAATATCTGTATCTATAGTCCTTACTGTCAATATCTCTATCTATAGTCCCTACTTCCAATATCTGTATGTGCCACAGGCTTGTAATTCTCTTTCTGTATGGGTTCTCCTCCACCCTCTGTCTCTCAGGGTTCTCCTCCACCCTCTGTCTGTCAGGGTTCTCCTCCACCCTCTGTCTCTCATGGTTCTCCTCCACACTCAGCCCTACACCATCTGTATTTACACTATGATACAGGCTACCATACCCCATGCAGAGGTGTGCATAAAATACTGAATATGTTCCTCCAGTCGTGAAGTAGATTTTTATTTAGATCAGCTATTTTTACGATGTCAAAGTCCCATTGCAATTTAGATCCTTAGTTCTCAATATCACAACAAGGCTGTTTGAAAGTAATATTTGCAATTTAGAGGTATGTGCATCATAATCAGAATGCCTGAGGAATATTTGTTGCTAAGTCATGTAATGGCGTTTAGCGTTTAGCTTATAAAGTATGTGTGTATGTGTGCGTGTGTGTGTGTGTGTGTGCGTGTATGGTGCATCCCACAATCTTATCAGTGTGATAAATAAGTATTAGGTAAACAATAGATAAATAAATAAAGAAAAAGCTGTAAAATGACAGTAAAAAATAACAGTAGCGAGGCTATATACAGGTGGTACCGGTACAGAGTCAATGTGCGGGGCCACCGGTTAGTCAGGCTAATTGAGGTAATATGTACATGTAGGCATAGTTAAAGTGACTATGCATAGATGATAAACAGATAGTAGCAGCAGCGTAAAAGAGGGGTTGGTGGGGGTGCGGGACACAATGCCAATAGTCCCAAGTAGCCATTGATTACCTGTTCAGGAGTCTTATTGCTTGGGGGTAAAAGCTATTGAGAAGCCTTTTGGACCTAGACTTGGTGCTCCGGTACCGCTTGCCATGCGGTAGCAGAGAGAACAGTCTATGACTGGGGTGGCTGGAGTCTTTGACAATTTTTAGGGCCTTCCTCTGATATAGAGGCCCTGGATGGCAGGAAGCTTTGCCCCAGTGATGTACTGGGCCATACGCACTACCCTCTGTAGTGCCTTGCGGTCGGAGGCCGAGCAGTTGCCGTACCAGGCAGTGATGCAACCAGTCAGGATGCTCTCGATGTTTCAGCTGTAGAACCTTTTGAGGATCTGAGGACCCATGCCAAATCTTTTCAGTCTCCTGAGGGGGAATAGGCTTTGTCGTGCCCTCTTCACAACTGTCTTGGTGTGTTTGGACAATTCTAGTTTGTTGGTGATGTAGACACCAAGGAACTTGAAGCTCTCAACCTGCTCCACTACAGCCCTGTCGATGAGAATGGGGACGTGCTCAGTCCTCCTTTTCCTGTAGTCCACAATCATCTCCTTTGTCTTCATTACGTTGAGGGAGAGGTTCTTATCCTGGCACCACACGGCCAGGTCTCTGACCTCCTCCCTATAGGCTGTCTCCTCGTTGTCGGTGATCAGGCCTACCACTGTTGTGTCGTCTGCAAACTTAATGACACTTGCCAGTTGGTCAGCGCATGCTCGCAGCACACGTCCTGGTAATCCGTCTGGCCCAGCGGCCTTGTGAATGTTGACCTGTTTAAAGCTCTTACTCACATCGGCTACGGAGAGCGTGATCACACAGTCGTCCGGAACAGCTGATACTCTCATGCATGCCTCAGTGTTGCTTGCCTCGAAGCGAGCATAGAAGTGATTTAGCTCATCTGGTAGGCTCGTGTCACTGGGCAGCTCGTGGCTGTGCTTCCCTTTGTAGTCTGTAATAGTTTGCAGGCCCTGCCACCTCCGACGAGTGTCGGAGCCGGTGTAGTACGATTCAATCTTAGTCCTGTAATCTCGTCTAATTTATTGTCTAATGATTGTTCGTTGGCTAGTAATACTGATGGTAAATGCAGATTTCCCACTTGCCGTCGGCGGATCCTTACAAGGCCCCCGATCTCCGTCCTCGATATCTCTGTCTCCTTCTCCTGCCAATGACAGGGATTTGGGCCTTGTCGGGTGTCTTAATTACATCCTTCAAGTTGGGCTCATTGGAAAATAATTGTTAGTTGGAGAAAAATAAAACATTGGCCAGTCTGAGGTGAGTAATCGCTGTCCTGATATCCATAAGCTCTATTCGGTTATAAGAGATGGTGGCAGAAACATGTACAAAATAAGTTACAAATAATGTAACTTATTTTGAGGTAAAGGCAGCCGTTTTATAAAGCCTTGTAAATCGGCTGCCTTTACCTCCGCCGCTATTTAACCTGGCATAGAAAATGTGCTCTCTCATCAGGACGCTGTTGTTCAGAGGAGCTAGCTAACAATCACTTCAAACTGAAGCTGGAAAGACTGCAATGTAGCTGCACTTAGTTTTGTTTGACCTTTTTTCAATTGATGCCAGCTGATTCATGATTTCGACTGGCTGAGAAACGCTGCCTGCCTGTCAGTCTCGTCCCAACTCCCGACACGTTCTTTACTATGGGACAGCTGGAGATCGAATTTGAATATTGAAGCAAATGTCGGAGAGACAGACAGCAAGGTTTATACACATCTCCGCTGTTGAAAACTAAATATTAGTCTAAAAGAAACGTGAGATAATGTCTATATGATTTTTATAGGGGAGATCAAGTTTATAAATTGCCTGGCTGGGCTGATGAGACAGTGGATTTCGCAGTCATATGGAACAGAGTAAATAGGCATTCTAACGCAATAGATTTTGCTGGTGGTAACTTGTGGAATAGACACCGGCTGGAATGTGTTTTTAACCAGCAATCAGCATTCAGGATTAGAACCACCCTTTGTATAAATCAGATTACCGCCTTTCCATTAAGATAATGTTCCATTAGACAAAGAGGACTTTTAGGAAATTGACTCAGTATCTACCTCCATTGCTGCTCTCATAGGGTAAAAAAGATTACATTGATAGATGTCAGGTGCTGCATTGGCTGAACGTATTAACTGTGCTTGATGGTAACTGGGAATTGTGTTTGTCTAGTAGGCCTATATCACTCATAGGATGCGTCCCAAATGTCATCAAAACTTGTGCACTGTATAGGGAATAAGGGTACATTTGGGATGCGACAATACACAAGTAGTGAGGTATGAAATTATGTTATAATCATTACTTTATATTTCGGTTTGTAACTGAGTGTTGGTTGTACAATTACTAAAATAGCCTTGCTTTCCATAACACTTCATGCAAACATCATCAGATTTGGACTATTGGTTAGTACATTACTTTATATTTGGGTTAAATTTTACAGAGGATTGAACCTTTCTATGGTTCGTCTCTTGACTTCCAATCTGCCTCTGAGATATTTTTAGCTTTTACAATACAAAGTACATCTTTGGGGAGATGCGCACCTCATTTAGAAGTAGATTACAAAGGGTGGCCCTTCCACTGCTAATTTAAGTTTTAGAGATTGCTCCCTCTCTCTCTCGCTTACACTCACTCTCTGTCCCTCTCTCTCTCTCTCTCTCTCTCTGTCCCCCCCCCTCTCTCTCTCTCTCTCTCTCTATCTCTCTCACTCTATCTCTCTCTCTCTCTCATAAAATTGGTCTGTGACCGCTAAATCCACGTCAATGACAGCGTGAGTGCCAACTATTTTGGTGGCTTAGCTTCTCAGCTTATCAGTCTTGGCTTCAATATTTTCAATTTCGTTCCTTGACAATATCAAAACCAATTTTGTTCCTTCTAATAGCTAATTATATTTTGGTCGCTACATACTCGATGCTAAAGAGGTTACTCCATAACAATGATAAGAAGGAAACTCTGACCAAGTCAACAGGGAAAGGGGAGTTTTGACTAATTAGTAAGTCCATTTTAAGTCTCTTAATGTGGATGATGTGGACATGTTAATTAACGTAGTGCTTAAAGTGTCAAGTTTACCCATGTGTATTAGCTTAGTATTTGACGGAGCAGAAAGAGCATGCCACATTACTCATTGTGTGGGCTGTATTCTCACTGGGGAGGCTAGAACCATCTGTTTAGCTGGATATTTTTGGCCTAGATCTTGTCCAATACATTGTCCAAACAGAATTTATTTGGAAAATGCACATATTGGTTATGTATATCAAGGCAGAGAAAGTATTGTCCTATGTTGTTTCCTCCCAAACAAGTGTACCCTTACGGAAAAACCAAATGAATTTCACATGCTAACACGTAAAGTGTCCCAAATAAACAGGTTTTGATGAAATTGAAATGATTGGAGCCAGGACTGATAAGGGTAAGAAGCTAAGCCACCAAAATAGTTGGCACTCACGCTGTCATTGACGTGGATTTAGTGGTCACAGACCAATTTTATGAGAAAGGGTAGGGCTAGACACCTTAGAGAGATTTTTCTTACTTGAGAAAGAGCAAGCATGGATTGTTGACTGAGGTTGCAATGACTATGAGGTTAAAGTTCAGACTGTCAGCTTTAATATGAGGGTATTTTTATCCACATTGGGTGAACCGTTTAGAACACGCGTCAAACTCATTCAACAGAGGGCCGAGTGTCTGTGGGTTTTCGCTCCACCGTTGTACTTGTAATGTATTGTGTCATTTTGGAGTCACTTTTATTGTAAATAAGAATATAATATGTTTCCAAACACTTATACATTAATGTGGATGCTACCATGATTAAAAATATTCCTGAATGAATAGTGAATAATGATGAGTGAAAAGAATTAGAGGCATAAATACCATACCCCCCCAAAAATCCTCAGCTGTTACTGCAATGATGGGAGGTTAGCATGTCTTGGGGTATGATATTTGTGCATCTAACTTTCTCACTCATCATTATTCACAATGCATTCACTTTGGATAATTTAAAATCCAAAGTGCTGGAGTACAGAGCCAAAAGAACAACAAAAATGGTCAATGTCCCAATACTTTTGGAGCTCACTGTAAATGATAATGAGTAGTGGACCTCTTATCTAGTTCAACTGTTTATATTCACAGTGTAACAAAAATGTTATAAACAACAAGCAGATAAACTGTTGAACGTTGATTCATTGTCCAAATATAATGTGGCTAACCTAGAAGCCACACATTTGAAGGATTCCCTTTCTCACGCCCTAACAGAGATTATTTAGTCTGATTAGTGGTTTGTGGATTTCTGTTTGCTATTGCCTTCTCTATTCAAAAAGCCTCATCCCTCATCTCTGCTGATGAGATATGATAATGATCCAGGCACCCTACACCACCAGAACCAATATTTGACATTGTTTCTGAGCTTAGACTGGCTCCCTACTCTGAGAGGCGTTGTGAATACAGGCCCTGATGTGTTGCTGTGCATTTGATAAAGTTGTTAGTTAAATACTAATTCTCAGCTATGTTCAATCCTATTTAGATAAACCCTAATCCTTCTTTACTAATCTGCCCTTATTGTCTTGATATCTGTACATGTATACACACACGCTTATTCAGCAGTAGTTGATATTTCCTTATTCAGCAGTAGTTGATATTCCCTTATTCAGCAGTAGTTGATATTCCCTTATTCAGCGGTAGTTGATATTCCCTTATTCAGCGGTAGTTGATATTCCCTTATTCAGCAGTAGTTGATATTCCCTTATTCAGCAGCAGTTCATATTCCCTTATTCAGCAGTAGTTGATATTCCCTTATTCAGCGGTAGTTCATATTCCCTTATTCAGCGGTAGTTGATATTCCCTTATTCAGCGGTAGTTGATATTCCCTTATTCAGCGGTAGTTGATATTCCCTTATTCAGCAGTAGTTGATATTCCCTTATTCAGCAGCAGTTCATATTCCCTTATTCAGCGGTAGTTGATATTCCCTTATTCAGCGGTAGTTCATATTCCCTTATTCAACGGTAGTTGATATTCCCTTATTCAGCGGTAGTTCATATTCCCTTATTCAGCGGTAGTTCATATTCCCTTATTCAGCGTCTGAACTACTCCTGGGGCCTCTGCCTATCTCTCGGTTGCCTGTTGCTATGGTGCCTGGAGGGAGCATGGCGTCAATAGGACAGGGACATGACTAAGTCCCCCTCATCCATCATTTTCACATCTAGCCTATTTATGTGTTTTGAATAATTTCAGTCGTGTAAATCGTCTGAAACTAGTGTTAGGAACGTGCTGTGCCATTAATTAAGGATACGTGATGATCGCTCACAGGTGTGAGTGATCAGCGAGGTAGTGGCAGATTTCAGAGCCTTAAGGCTGGAGTGTACTTACTTGCATTTGATTGAATATTGAATGTGTGTTTGTTGAAGAGGCAGGCATATGGGCTATATTGGATAACACCAGCCTAGAATAAAACATTTTATGGTAATGAGGTAGGGCCCTCCTGCATGACAGATGACAGGCCCTACTGCATGTTAACTAGATAGTAATGAAGTCTGTAGTAGTTGTCTTGGTGAGACGTTGAATGAATGACGGAGTGGAAGGCTGTTCTACCTGTAATCAGGGATGCCCTTGGTGAGAAGGAGAAGTAGGTTGCCTCACAAATGCCAAAGCGTGTTCACTTTCTTGTTTATGGATCAATGGTTTACCTTCCTACTGGCTCCGGACAGAGTGAAGTGCATTTAAAACCCAGAAATCCCATTATCCCTGGCAAGGATGGGAAGCATAGCACTAACACCGCTCACTCTCAGACAGGGAGATGGGGCCTCACTCAGAAACAGTCCTGGGTTCAAATAGTATTTAAAATCTTTCAAATACTTGGAGGGCTCTATTTTCTGCTGGCGTTAAGGTGGTGCTAAGTGTCAAACGCACATTCATTTGCAATTTAGTCACTTTAAAAACTGGCGCACTTGCATTTTCCAGCCCTGACGCCAGGTTCAGCAATTTGTTGGCAGGCCCACCTTATTTTAGCTATGCAGTTCCCGTTTTGGATGTGTGTACAACCCTCCATAGTCTGCGTTGTTTAATATTAGTATATGCCCACGGGGAGACATGATGGGGCTTGTAAGTGTAACATAGCCTATTTAAAACAAGTTGTTGGTTTGTTTAGAATTTGATTTGTATTATTCATTCATTCTAATTTTAGGCCTTTTCAATAATTAATTTAATCTTGCTTATTGACAATGTTTGGCATGTCCATGCTTAGCCATAATGCAATTTACAGTAGGCCTAGCCTCTATCTCATGCTATTGAAGCCATGCAGTTATTTAGAACAATGTGGAATGCAAATGGTTTCAAGTTAACGCATTTAGCAAAGATAGGTCTACATTTTGTTATTTTGTTTCTGTAAGCCATTTAACAAACTATAACTTGTTTATTCATCAAAGCCTAGCCCTTTTGAACCAATGCCAGCAAGTGCGCCTATAATTGTAATAGTGCCTGCGCTTAGATTTACCATTGTGTAAGTTTGTTAAAATAGAGCCCAGTGTTTGCTTTATCCCAGCCTGCTGGGTGGGGCTTGCAATTTTGGGACTTTTCTATTGGTTCCATTGCAACAGGCAAGCTCAATCAAGCACAGATAAAGTATTATAAATAATGTTCAAATAGTATATTTGAACTCAGGTTCTGCTCTGCGAGTCCCTCTGCTATTCCCATTATTCATAAAAGCCTGTTTGTTGTTTTACCATGGTAATGTGCTCCCTCCATCTCGATTACCTCCATAAATATCCAGTAATATTATTCCCATATGTCCATTGTCTGTAAAAGGTTTGGATCATTTGGAGAGGTGTTCCTACACTGTGCTATTTGATCATTCTGAAAACGTTCAGCATTCAATCACATTGTTCTTCAGTGAGAGGTTGTTGTTGTGCTTAGTGGAATCGATGTGATGAAGGTCTAGATCACATTGTGTACTACAAAGGACCAGGGAAAATGTTTCTTACTGTCATTTTGAATTATGAAAGTCACGACAAACATGGGGTCATTATTGATTTTACACTTATTTAGAATTCACTGGTGTTTCTTTAAATGATCTATGACAGTGTACAAAAGCTTGGATGAGAATAAACAGAGAGGGAGAGAAAGATTGAGATTGAGTGAGCAAAAGATGATGAGGGCAAGAGAGAGCGAAAGACGGAGGTGTAGGGTGAGGGCCAGAGAAGGAGAGAGAGAGAGAACATGAGGGTGAGAGAGAGAGAGAGAGAGAGAGAACAAGAGGGTGAGGGTGAGAGAGAGAGAGAGAGAGCTCTCACTCTTCCTTTCTTTACCTTCCAGCAGCTTAACTATGAGTAAAACCACCCATCCAGCTCCTGTCCTGTGGCTGGTGTCCCAGTGCTGAAGGGCTATGCTCCTGCTGTGTGTTTGTGAAGTGCTTGTTACTGACTGCTACTTGGTATCCTGGACCCGGCTGTGGGCTGTGTGGGCCCACACTGTGCTGCTGCTGCTTTGTGTTTGTGAAACGCTTGTCTCCCTGCTGGCTGCTACTTGATGTCCCTGGCCCCCGGGACCCCTGGCAGAACTAGGCCTCAGAAGAGCCCATTGTGTTTGTGAAGCGCTAGTCTCCCTGCTGGCTGCTACTTGATGTTGCTGGCCCCCGGGGCCCCTGGCAGGACCAGGCCTTAGAAGAGCCCATTGATGTGGGCTGCATTAGTATTCGATGTAGACGAACCTCCGCAATCAGGTCGGGATCCAGTTTCACGCTACCTAACCTAAGAGTTTCCCACTGGATCCATACGCAATGAGAGGGACAAAAGAGGGCAAAGAAGGGTTTGTCATTGACTAAATAGCAGAGCCATTTGGATTGATGTGGCCCTCTGGCTGCAGTCAGGCCAGGTCAGAACAACATAACATTAGCTAGAGTGATGGAGTCAGGCCAGGTCACAACAGAACAACAGGACATTAGCTAGAGTGACGGAGTCAGGCCAGGTCACAACAGAACAACAGAACATTAGCTAGAGTGATGGAGTCAGGCCAGGTCACAACAGAACAACAGAACATTAGCTAGAGTGATGGAGTCAGGCCAGGTCACAACAGAACAACAGAACATTAGCTAGAGTGATGGAGTCAGGCCAGGTCACAACAGAACAACAGGACATTAGCTAGAGTGATGGAGTCAGGCCAGGTCACAACAGAACAACAGGACATTAGCTAGTGTGATGGAGTCAGGCCAGGTCACAACAGAACAACAGAACATTAGCTAGAGTGATGGAGTCAGGCCAGGTCACAACAGAACAACAGAACATTAGCTAGAGTGATGGAGTCAGGCCAGGTCACAACAGAACAACAGGACATTAGCTAGTGTGATGGAGTCAGGCCAGGTCACAACAGAACAACAGAACATTAGCTAGAGTGATGGAGTCAGGCCAGGTCACAACAGAACAACAGGGCCAGGATTGGTTGGCCGTTTGTGATGTAATCTTACTGTGTCATAATGCAGTTCCTGAATGTCCCTGCCACTACAGTACCTGAATGTCCCTGCCACCTGAGAGAGAAAGAGAGAGAGAGAGAGAGAGATTCAATATTTTTCTCTCTCCATCTAACTATATCACCATAAAGTTAATCCGTGCCACCCACATCGTTCAAAGAGAGTTATTCTGATGTTACTACGAGGCAGTGCTCAAAGACTTTTTTCAGTTTTGGAGCCGGAAAGAGCATCTGTTGAATTCTGCTAATGCATGCTGCTGTTCATATTAATTGCATATTTAGTTAGCAACGGCAAGTTGCCTGGAGATGAAACAGCTAATATACAGCCATGCAGCATCACACATCCTTCTCTGCTATGAGTCCATTTCAATAATGATGAGTCAGACTTATAGTTGACTGAAACATCAAACTAACATTCAGAGATGATTATGTTTATGCGATTGAGGAAGTGTGTGTGTGTGTGTTTGCACATGTTAACGTGTGTGTGTGTTTATGTGTGCGCGCGCGTGTTGCAGTGCCCTTCGCTGTGTCCGTCCTACTCGCAGTAAGGCCCTGTGTGACTGGGTGTTTGCTACAGTATGTGTGTTGGAGATAACAACCAGCATGGGGGAGGGTTAGGATTCACCCGTCTCCTCCCCCGTCTCTACCCCTTCTGTCTCAACTCTCTGTGCCCTCTCCTCCATTCGCTGTCATTACAGCTCTCATAGTTAGAAATAACCAAGCCAGTCTGTCATACAGCCCGAACCACTTCACTACAGATACTGTGTGCTTCACCATCTACCCAGGATAACAGGAAGGCTTTGGGAGGCATCTAACACTCTGACCCCCGTTTCACTTTCCCTCACAAATTAGAATCAAATATATATCACTGTGTAGGCTACAGTATGTACTGACTCAATGTGTATCACTGTGTAGACTACAGTATGTACTGACTCAATGTGTATCACTGTGTAGACTACAGTATGTACTGACTCAGTGTATCACTATGTAGACTACAGTATGTACTGACTTACTGTGTATCACTATGCAGACTACAGTATGTACTGACTCAATGTGTATCACTGTGTAGACTACAGTATGTACTGACTCAATGTGTATCACTGTGTAGACTACAGTATGTACTGACTTACTGTGTATCACTATGTGGACTACAGTATGTAGTGACTCACTGTGTATCACTATTTAGACTACAGTATGTACTGACTTACTGTGTATCACTATGCAGACTACAGTATGTACTGACTCAATGTGTATCACTGTGTAGACTACAGTATGTACTGACTCACTGTGTATCACTATTTAGACTACAGTATGTACTGACTCACTGTGTATCACTATTTAGACTACAGTATGTACTGAATACTGTACTGTAAGCGGTATATATTATTATTATTATTATTAATAATACATTGCTTGTTTTTGAGCAGGGCATGATATGATGTTTCAGTCAGTCAATCAGTCAGATGGTCAGACGTCTGATGGATTGATGTTGGTCTCTGATGCTGGATTTTCTGGTGGAGACGTGTGAGTGTGTGAGATGGGTATCTCTGTTCACTTCCTGATGATGCCTCTCTCTAATACCACACGGCATGGGACAGGAGGACAATCCTAATGGCAATATGGGGACCTGCACTATTGGATAGAGAGAGAGAGAGAGAGAGAGAGAGAGAGAGAGAGAGAGAGAAGAGAGAGAGAGAGAGAGAGAGAGAGAGAGAGAGAGAGAGAGAGAGAGAGAGAGAGAGAAGAGAGAGAGAGAGAGAGAGAGAGAGAGAGAGAGAGAGAGAGAGAGAGAGAGAGAGAGAGAGAGAGAGAGAGAGAGAGAGAGAGAGAGAGAGAGAGAGAGAGAGAGAGAGAGAGGAGAGAGAGAGAGAGAGAGAGAGAGAGAGAGAGAGAGAGAGAGAGAGAGAGAGAGAGAGAGAGAGAGAGAGAGAGAGAAAAGATAGAGGAGATAGTGTGCTGGAATAGCAGTGTGTCTGATTGGTACCCATGTTGCAGTGATATACAGTATGTGTTTCAGAGGAAAGGTCCTAGACACTCAACAAAACCCCACCTGTCTCTAGCGAAGAACATCCCTTAACCTACTTTAGTTTGGTTCTATTTAAACTGCAGGGATAAGGAGGATGGTGATTTAACACAGTGTGCGCGTTCCAAATGGCACCGTATTCCCAATATAGTGCACTACTTTCGACCAGAGCCCTATATAGTGAACAGGGTGCCATTTTGGACGCAGCCATTGTACAGCATGGTTGGTGCAACTCAGGCTGCGTAGGTTTTATTTTATAAATAGACCCATACTGTTAGCAGTTGGAAGATTACACTGTTATTTAAAATAGTAATCTGGTAATCAGGATGTTCAACTCCCACATTTCTGTTTATCTTCAATATGGTGTTTTTCATATTTTTCATGTATTACATTACCTGCGCTCAATATATTTAATATTTAATATCAGCTTTTCAGTTTTCCATATGATGTAGGTGATTAAATTGATATTTTATCACCATGCATACATACACACTGTGGTGTTGGATGACTGGTCTGACATGATTTAATCTATTTTCACAGTACTTGTCTCTTTTAACATCTACCTTTACACATACTGTATTTCTGTTAGAATAGCGCTGTAGTGGGAGGTGTTCTAACAAGACAGCTACTCAGTATGGTGAGCCATGAGGCCTACACTGTGACTCTGTGACTGGGCCAGAAACAGCTAGTGGATGGATGGTGATTCAGGTCCCAGTGGCCTGGGCCCAGCCAGAGCTCTGTGCTCATTGCTAGTCTGGACACACACTGTTTTTAAAGAGGGGGTGGGGGGGGGGGGGGGGTTGGTAGCAGTGAAAAGAAACAGCCTAAGAACAGGGCTCTATCTCTATTGCTAAAAACTTGCCCTCTCCTCGTCTCCTTCCCTTAATCTGCCCTCTCCTCGTCTCCTTCCCTCATTCTGCCCTGTCTTCGTCTCCATCCCTTAATCTGCACTGATTGGGAAAGACATAACAGTTGAAAAAAATCTGGTGGAACCAAGCCTAAAATGTGCCTAAAACTAGCCTCAAATTGGAATTAGACTTGGGATTTCAGTTTACTTCCTGTTGGAATTGCCTCAGTTGAAATTGAACTGACCTCGACCCTGGTGCTGAACTGAAGAGGATTTGTTGTTCAAAGTCTCAAAGAGACTGTACAGGATGAGAGGAAGGTCATCATGGTGATGGATCCACATGAATATACATGTTGCCACTTCAGAGGGTTCTGTCAGGAACTCAGTAGTCAATATAAACACAATGCAGTCTTTGTCTTGTTCACTTCAGAGCCTTGAGGAGGAAGACAGTTGCTCTTTTACCATTTTGTCCCAAAATAAAATACTGTAACAACGACCTCAGACACAGGTCTTAAAAAATACAAATTAAATAAAAACTAGGCGACAAGAAGCCAAGTCCACAAAGTGGAACCTCTGAAGAGGTTTACTAATCTGATCTGAAGAGCTTGATAGAACCATTTTTTAAAATATTTTATTTATTGGTGTAATATTCTCTGTATTTAACCCCTTATGGGAGTACCACTGACTCTGTGATTTATTGAGTTGGAGTTGTTTTAATTAATAGTTAAAGAACTCAGCTTGATGCCCATTTTAGAGATTATATTATCTATCACTGTTTTAGAGATGTTCATTATAATACCTATCACTGTTTTAGAGATGTTCATTAGAATATCTATCACTGTTTTAGAGATGTTCATTATAATATCTATCACTGTTTTAGAGATGTTCATTAGAATATCTATCACTGTTTTAGAAATGTTCATTATAATATCTATCACTGTTTTAGAGATGCTCATTAGAATATCTATCACTGTTTTGGAGATGCTCATTTGAATATCTATCACTGTTTTGGAGATGCTCATTTGAATATCTATCACTGTTTTGGAGATGCTCATTAGAATATTGATCACTGTTTTAGAGATGCTCATTTGAATATCCATCACTGTTTTGGAGATGCTCATTAGAATATCTTTCACTGTTTTACAGATGTCCATTCAAATATTTATCACTCTCCCCGCTCATGATTCCTCCCTAATGTTTAGAGATCAGTTTATTTCCCCCTAGACTTTTCTAAGAATAATCTGCAACCCAGCTGACGTGGTGTCAGTTTGTTGTGTTCAAAGGCAAATCACCATATCCCTTTTTGCTGTGAAGGCTTTGGGAGGCCAGGCCCTATTTGGTTCCTCCTGTAGTTAGAATAGAATAGAATAGAATAGAATACAACTTTATTGTCCATCCAGGATGAACATTGTTCTGTGGCATCACCTTCCATTAAAAGGATCACATACATTCTCAAATCATACATATTTAAACCAGTCAGTCCATCATGTTGCATACACTAAAAACATAGAGGACATTCATACATTCACTCACAACCGACCTCTGTCCCAACTGCACTGGATAGATAAGTACATACTGATACAATTTACTTTGCATTTAGTAGTCCAACATCACAAGGAACGAATGTTTAAACACGTTCTTCTTGGCCATGGGCATTCTGAAGCGCTGGCCAGAGGAAAGACTTTCGAACTGAGGGTGTAGAGGGTGGGAGGGGTCGCCAACGGCAGTGACTTCTTTTTGGTTGCCTTGTGGAACAGACTGCTCAAATGTTCCTGTAGTCGACCAATTACTTTGCTGGCTGTGTTTTACTATTCTGGTCAGTTTACTTTTGCTCCTCAGGCTTAGATTACCAGACTGTCATATTGAACGTGAGGATGCTCTCCACCAGACTGCTGTTCACCCTCTCCAGAACATCCTGGCTGAACCCAAACCCTTTCAATTTCCTGATTAAAAACAGGTGCTGGCTTGCTTTTACAGTCTGATTTCTCTGTAAAACTCAGCTTGTTATCAATTTGTGTCCCTAGGTACAGTGGGGAGAACAAGTATTTGATACACTGCCGATTTTGCAGGTTTTCCTACTTACAAAGCATGTAGAGGTCTGTAATTGTTATCATAGGTACACTTCAACTGTGAGAGACAGAATCTAAAACAGACCTGTTACTTTTTCTTTAAGAAGCCCTGCTGTTCTCCACTCATTACCTGTATTAACTGCACCTGTTTGAACTCGTTACCTGTATAAAAGACACCTGTCCACACACTCAATCAAACAGACTCCAACCTCTCCACAATGGCCAAGGCCAGAGAGCTGTGTAAGGACATCAGGGATAAAATTGTAGACCTGCACAAGGCTGGGATGGGCTACAGGACAATAGGCAAGCAGCTTGGTGAGAAGGCAACAACTGTTGGCGCAATTATTAGAAAATTGAAGAAGTTCAAGATGATGGTCAATCTCCCTCGGTCTGGGGCACCATGCAAGATCTCACCTCGTGGGGCATCAATGATCATGAGGAAGGTGAGGGATAAGCCCAGAACTACACGGCAGGACCTGGTCAATGACCTGAAGAGAGCTGGGACCACAGTCTCAAAGAAAACCATTAGTAACACACTACGCCGTCATGGATTAAAATCCTGCAGCGCACACAAGGTCCCCCTGCCCAAGCCAGCCCATGTCCAGGCCCGTCTGAAGTTTGGCAATGACCATCTGGATGATCCAGAGGAGGAATGGGAGAAGGTCATGTGGTCTGATGAGACAAAAATAGAGCTTTTTGGTCTAAACTCCACTCGCCGTGTTTGGAGGAAGAAGAAGGTTGAGTACAACCCCAAGAACACCATCCCAACTGTGAAGCATGGAGGTGGAAACATCATTCTTTGGGGATGCTTTTCTGCAAAGGGGACAGGACAACTGCACCGTATTGAGGGGAGGATGGATGGGTCCATGTATGGCGAGATCTTGGCCAACAACCTCCTTCCCTCAGTAAGAGTATTGAAGATGGGTCGTGGCTGGGTCTTCCAGCATGACAACGACCCGAAACACACAGCCAGGGCAACTAAGGAGTGGCTCCGTAAGAAGCATCTCAAGGTCCTGGAGTGGCCTAGCCAGTCTCCAGACCTGAACCCAATAGAAAATCTTTGGAGGGAGCTGAAAGTCCGTATTGCCCAGCGACAGCCCCGAAACCTGAAGGATCTGTATGGAGGAGTGGGCCAAAATCCCTGCTGCAGTGTGTGCAAACCTGGTCAAGAACTACAGGAAACGTATGATCTCTGTAATTGCAAACAAAGGTTTCTGTACCAAATATTAAATTCTGCTTTTCTGATGTATCAAATACTTATGTCATGCAATAAAATGCAAATTAATTACTTAAAAATCATACAATGTGATTTTCTGGATTTTTGTTTTAGATTCCGTCACTCACAGTTGAAGAGTACCTATGATAAAAATTACAGACTTCTACATGCTTTGTAAGTGGGAAAACCTGCAAAATCGGCAGTGTATCAAATACTTGTTCTCCCCACTCTATTTGAAACACTCAATCACCTCCACTGGTTGGTCGTTCAGAGTGGTTGGGACATTGGCAAGTTGTTGCCATTGATGATCAACTCCTTTGCCTTTTCCACATTGATGTGGAGGGCACTTGACCAGCACCATTCTTGAAGATTATTGGCCGAGTTTAAAATAGCTGTCCCTGTACTTGAAGCAGCTCACATTGTTTCCTTGGATCTTCATCTCACAACAACGGTGAAAGGACACACCCCTGGGGCGCCCCTGTGTTCAGGGTCAGTTTATCAGAGAGGGCCCCATTCATGAGGACCCTCTATGGGCGGTCAGTTAAAAAGTCCTTGATCCAACCTGTGAGGCTTTCGTTGACATTCTAAGAGTCCTCTGAGATCCAGCTGCTTGAAAAATGTAGGATAAATAAGACGTTAAAAGTAAACAACACAATCTATCCAGGGTCTGCTATCTAACCCTTCCAGTTGCTGAGGAACAGCCCCCGTCTACATACAGTACACAGTACATGCATGGCTGCATTAGCATGAAACAACCCCAGACTATGGGCAGAGTGTGTGTGTGTGTGTGTGTGTGTGTGTGTGTGTGTGTGTGTGTGTGTGTGTGTGTGTGTGTGTGTGTGTGTGTGTGTGTGTGTGTGTGTGTGTGTGCGTGTGCGTGTGCGTGTGTGCGTGTGTGAAATTACCCCACTGTGCTAATGGCTGCAACAGCAAGAGCAAATTGAATTATTCCTTCAGCACTTCAGTGGTTCCTTCAATCTGCTGTTCTTCAACGCTTCAGTGGTTCCTTCAATCTGCTGTTCTTCAACGCTTCAGTGATTCCTTCAATCTGCTGTTCTTTTCTGCTCCCGGCCTTGTCTGGCCTATCTGTGAGTGACTGTGTGTGCTGTGACTGGACAACCAGATAAGACCAGCCCAACCGGAGCTTCTACAGGTTCCCCATGTGATGGCAATAGATAGATAGATAGATAGATAGATAGATAGATAGATAGATAGATAGATAGATAGATAGATAGATAGATAGGTACTTTATTGATCCCCCGGGGGGGAAATTTCATTGTCAAGCAGCTACAACAAAACACAGGGCAGGTGCAAAATGCCACAACGAAAGTACACAAAAGACAGATACACGGTACATGATACATAGAACGGCAGTATGAAAAAGTATAGAAATACAAGATATCTGGAGTGCAAAAAAAGCTATAAAAAGACATTGCATAGTATGAGTGGTTGGCTGAATATGTACACTATACATTGGTGGATGTTGGATGGTTAACTATACTATACAGGTTGATGACAGAGAAATACTTCAGTAGCTAAAAATGCGTATGATATGAGCGAGGGAATATTAGTTTACTTAATAGACAGACTGGGTAAATGAACAGGTAAGTGGAAATTTTGCATGGTTAAATTAGCTGTACAGTTTGGGTATACAGTTATATTTACAGATAAGTGAATACTTGCATGTTTACACAAACTGTACAGGTAAATGACAGGAAGAGATACTTTAATAGCTAAATGTGTGTATGATATCATTTGGGGTAATAATAGTAATTCCCTTAAAATACAGTCCTTAGTGCGCAGGGTTTAATTACAGACAACTGCACGTATTGCACATTCGATATACTAAAAGCAATGAGAAAAGGTGCAACTGACAGGATACTAATATGCATTCCTGAGTGAATGCCTACGTAGGTTAAGTCCAATAATTACTTACAATATTGCATGTGATATAATATAACAACTGTACATGAGTATGTATATACAGACCTGTATGAATAAATAGGTCCTGAGTGGATGAGAGTTACTCACGGTTGGATGCATAATTGTTAAACTAGGTCCTAGCACCCCAACAGTTCCAGATCTATGTTGCCGACGGCACGGCACCCCGGTGAGGCATTATATAGTCTAATAGCTGCCGGCAGGAAGGACCTCCTGTAGCGCTCTCTGGCACACCGTGGTGGGATCAGTCTGTGACTGAAAGTGCTCCTCTGCGTCATAACCATAGCGTGCAGAGGGTGGGTGACGTTGTCCATGATGGCCAGCAGTTTGGCCAGGATCCGTCTCTCCGCCACCTCCTCTAGAGTGTCAAGGCTCATCCCCAGGACAGAGCTAGCCTTCCTGATCATCTTATTTACCCGAGAAGCATCACCGGCTTTGATGTTTGCTCCCCAGCACACCACTACCACAGACTGGTAGAAGGTATGCAGTAGTTTACTGCACACGTTGAAGGACCTGAGCCTCCTCAGAAAGTAGAGTCGGCTCTGGCCGTTTTTGTACAGGGCCCCGGTGTTACCGGCCCATTCCAGCCTGTTGTCCATATGGACTCCCAGGAACTTGTATGACCCAACCATTTCCACATCCATCCCCTGTATAGGGACTGCAGTCAGTTGTGCCTTGGTTCTCCTGAAGTCCACCACCATCTCCTTTGTTTTGCTGATGTTGAGCTGAAGGTGGTTCTGCTCACACCACAACACAAAGACACTGATTGTGCTCCTGTACTCCTCCTCCTGCCCATCCCTGATGCACCCTACAATAGCAGAGTCATCCGAGAACGTCTGTAGGTGGCATGTTTCAGAGTTATATCTGAAGTCTGAGGTGTAGAGGGTGAACAGGAAGGGGGACAGGACCGTACCCTGGGGGGCCCCTGTGTTGCTAACTGCCCGTTCTGACACACAGCTCTGTAGTCGCACAAATTGTGGCCTACCGGTCAGGTAGTCCGTGACCCAGGAGACTAAGGGTGCTTCCACTTTCATCCTCCTCATCTTCTCACCCAGTAGCAGGGGCTGAATGGAATTGAAGGCACTGGAGAAGTCAAAAAACATAACCCTCACAGTGCAACCTGCGTTGTCCAGGTGAGAGTAGGCCCTCTGCAGAAGGTAGATGATTGCATCATCCACCCCGATGTTGCGCTGGTATGCAAACTTTAGCGGGTCCATTGATGAACACACCAGGGGTCTGAGGTGAGCGAGGACTAACCTTTCCAGGGTCTTCATGATGTGGGATGTTAGCGCTACAGGTCTGAAGTCATTCAGGACAGTGGGGTGTGCCTTCTTGGGCACTGGGACGAGGCAGGATGTTTTCCACAGCACAGGGACCCTTTCTAGGCTCAGGCTAAGGTTGAAAAGACGCTGGAGTATTCCACACAGTTGGTCAGCACAGACCCTCAGCACCCTTGGGCTGATGCCATCAGGGCCCGCCGCTTTCCACTGGTGTAGTCTCTCCAGCTCTCTCTTCACTTGGTTGGTGGTGAAAGCCAGCCCAGGTGGGGAGGTGGGGGGAAGGGGGGTGTTGAGGATCAGTCCAGGGGGAGCAGGGGCGGAGGTGGGGTCACTGATTGTCTCAGCAGAGGTGCTGTGAGAAAAGTGGGGGTGGGACAGCCGTGAGGGTGTGTGGTCTGGGGAGCTGGAGGGGAGGTGGACAGGGCCAGTATCAAACCTGTTAAAAAATTGGTTCAGCTCATTGGCTCTGTCCTGGGTCCCCTCCGTCTGCCCACTGTTTGACTTTTTGAAGCCAGTGATATTTCTCATACCCTTCCACACCTCTCTCACCTGGCTCTGCCTCAGCTTGTCCTCCATCTTCTCCTTATACACTCTCTTCCCCTCAGCAATCCGCAACTTCAGCTCCCTCTGGACGCATTTCAATTTGTCCTTGTCCTTGTCCCTCTCCTTGAAGGCCCTCTTCTTCTCATTCAGCAGGGCCTTCAGGTCGCTGGTGACCCAGGGTTTATTGTTTGGGAAACAGCGTACCTTCCTGGTGGGTACAGTGTTGTCTACACAAAAATTAATATAGTCTGTTATGCAGTCAGTGAGTCCATCGATGTCCTCCCCATGAGCCTCACAGAGCACATCCCAGTCTGTTGTTTCAAAACAGTCCTGTAGGGCCTCATTCGCCTCCGGGGACCATCTCCTAATAGTCCTGGTGGTTGCAGGCTGCTGTTGGACCAAAGGCCTGTAGAGTGGGGTGAGGTGGACAAGGTTGTGATCCGATCTACCGAGGGGAGGGAGTGCAGTGGAGTTGTATGCATCCTTCACATTAGCATATAACAAGTCCAGAGTTTTATTATTCCTGGTTGGGCACTTCACAAACTGTTTGAACATGGGCAGCGTTGAAGAGAGAGATGCATGGTTAAAATCCCCCGAAATGGCAAAGAAAGCACTGGGATGTGCTGTCTGTAACCTCGCGATAACAGAGTGGATGACGTCACACGCTGCGTTTGCGTCAGCAGAGGACAGGATGTAAACAATAAAAGCAATGGCCGCCGTGAATTCCCTCGGCAAATAGTAGGGTCTCAGGCTAACGGCTAACAGCTCAATGTCCGGGCTACAAAACTTTTCCTTAAGAGTAATATGGTTCGGATGACACCATCTGTTGTTAACTAATAAAGCCAGCCCACCACCCTTACTCTTACCGGAAGAGACGCGATCCCTGTCCGCTCTGATGGTCTGGAAACCGTCGATAGTGACGTTCTGTATGGGGATGTTATCGTTCAGCCAAGTCTCAGTAAAACACATTAGGCTCGTTTCCCGATAAATCCTTTGTCCACGAACAAGTCCCTCCAGCTCATCCATCTTGTTATGTAGACACCTCACATTGCCCATAATAATAGATGGTATAGCCGGCTTGTACTTGTACTTCCTCCGCTTTGCCTTACATTTCAATCCCGCCCTATGTCCACGGCGTCGTCTTTTCAATTCGTCCGGAATATCAAACTTTTCCCTGGGGAGCAGCAGCGCTGCGTGGGCTAAATCCAGGAGCTGGGCTCTGTTGTAAACAATAACAGTTGACGACTCCTGTCGACGTTCAGCTGCTATAAAATCCATAAAATCCATAATCCTGAACTAATCCTGAACTATTATAGTTCAACTGTAGCAAAATAAAAAATAAAAATAAAGAAAAGAGACGAAAGAAAACGAACTAAAACAACAATTTATGCACGAACAACGGGAGCTGCTTAACAGGCGACCACTCAGGGCGGCGCCAAACACAGGACAGGACACAGGACAGGAAATCAACAACAGGAAATGACAAAACAGACAGAAACCAAGGTCACAATCAGATCCAGCCTACTGGACAGACAGAACCAGACAAACTTACACTCTATGGATGGTAATGTGTCTTTTTTATCTTTGGTTTTCACGAAAGTCAGATTTGCTCACGCTGATCTCAACTCTGAATCAGGCCCCTTGAGAGTCCTTACAGTCAAAAAGAATCAAGGCCATAATTAATCAAATCAATGTACTGTAAACTCAGAGGTTATGAGTGTACTATACGTCATGTTTACAGTACGTAATTACAGTACATTACAGTACATACAGAGTTATTGAATCATTTATTCATTGGCTTACTGTCGTCTCTCTTTTCACTGTTCAACACATTCACTTTCTACCATCTGCTTACTCATTGTATCTGACACAGTATCTGTCACAGTATCTGACACTGTATCTGACACCGTATGTGACACAGTATCTGACACAGTATCTGACACAGTATCCGACACCGTATCTGTCACAGTATCTGACACAGTATCTGACACATTATCTGACAAGGTCTTGAATTTCTAATGGATAGTGGTTTTGAGATGGCCATCACTCATGTCACAAAGACATCTCTGTCCCCGGCGACTGAAAAGTGTCTTGTTGTGCCTGGGCTGTGCCAGTCACAGAGTTACGTCTTCGGGTTAGACTGCTAGCTGCCCTTATGTGATGTTTGTGTATACAGTAGATCTCGGAGTGGCAAGCCGCATTCGTCACGACTCATGGAGTGTCTAGAAGGGGAAAGGAACACTCTGCTGTGGGGATGGAGAGAGAGGCTGTCATCATCTCCTCTTCACAATCCAGCTGACTAGCACTTACTGCACACGCACGCTCACACACACACATACGCTGTGTCTTCCAGCTTGACAAAGCACGAAAAACAAAGGCGAATCAGGCAGCAGTGCTCTGCGCTTGTGGGGTAGAAAAGCCCTGGGTTGGACTGACTGACTGACTGACTGACTGACTGACTCGAAAATGTACAGATTGGATTGCAGTCATTTCAATCAACAGCCCTCTTCTAGTCACTCTCTCACCTGCTGGCATATTGAAGTAGCGTCTTCTGGCAGATGGCTAAAAGTATGAGTAAAAGCTTGAGGAGAGATGCTAAAATTAGATAGGTGAATAAAAATACAAGAAGTCTGGAGTGCAAAAAGCTATTAAAAGGCATTGCATAGTATGAGTGAATGGCTGAATATGTACACTATACATTGTTAGGTGAAAAAAATTATACAAATATTGCAAGTTGATATAAATAAATAAATAAAATATTTGCATGGTTAACTATACTATACAGGTCGATGGCAGAGAAAGATACTTAAATAGCTAAATGTGCGTATGATGTAAGTGAGGGTAATAATAGTTTACTTAATATACATTCTGGTTAAATGTACAGGTAATTGAATATTTGCATGGTTTTATTAACTGTACAGGTAAATGACAGGAAGAGATACTTAAATAGCTAAATGTGCGTATGATATAATTTAGGGTAATAATAATAATTCCCTTAAAATACAGTCCTTAGTACATTAATTACAGATAAATGCACGAATTGCACATTCGATATGCTAAATGTAATGAAAAAAGATACTACTGACCAGATACTACTGACGAGTAAAAGCTTGAAGAGAGATGCCGCTTGTTTTAAGAGAGAATGGAAAGCATTGTGCAGAGAAGAAGAAGGCCTCATACATAGTGGTCAGTGTAGGTAGCATTATTTTATGTTTTCTCTCCCTGAGTGTTTGCTGCTGTGTGTGTTTGGCACGTGTGTGTGTTTGGCACGTGTGTGTGTTCCTGTATGTGCGTGTGCGTGAGTCCATGCCTGTGTATGTGTGTGTGTGTGTTTTTATGATCTGTTGTTTTTATGTGGAGCAGTAAAAGGGGCAAACAGGGTACTTGGGTCCAGGCTCTGTGTGTGTGTGTGTGTGTGTGTGTGTGTGTGTGTGTGTGTGTGTGTGTGTGTGTGTGTGTGTGTGTGTGTGTGTGTGTGTGTGTGTGTGTGTGTGTGTGTGTGTGTGTGTGTGTGTGTGTGTGTGTGTGTGTGTGTGTGTGTGTGTGTGTACGTGTATGTGTATGTGTATGTGTGTGTGTGTATGTGTATGTGTATGTGTATGTGTGTGTGTGTTAGGGGACTTGAGTCCAGACTCTGACGTTGTTTGCTAATTAAGTGTCAGACCTATTTTTCCACTTGAGGAAAAAAAACATATCTTGGAGATCGCCAGAAGGGCCTTGGAGACGCTCATTACTCAACCCTCTCAGCCTGACTGTGTGTGTGTGCATGTGTGTATGTGTGTGCATGTGTGTGTGTGTGTGTGTGTTTGTGTGTGTACTCATATCATTAAGTAAATATGACCATATGAAGGTTATTCCACAGACACCATTCCTCCTTAACAACACATTGGACAGTACACAGCTTCTCAACGTTATTTTAATTATTCTTTAGCCATATTTACAGATGTCCCATCGCATTTAGCAGACGGCTTTACATTGTAAGTGTGTTGTTCACCCAGCATCAACATCGCCCTATTTAGCCACTAGCCTCCCATGCTTTTCAAGACCATGAGGTTAACCATACACAACACGGACCAGTGTTTTTAACTATACACAACACGGACCAGTGTTTTTAACCATACACAACACGGACCAGTGTTTTTAACCATACACAACACGGACCAGTGTTTTTAACCATACACAACACGGACCAGTGTTTTTAACCATACACAACACGGACCAGTGTTTTTAACCATACACAACACGGGCCAGTGTTTTTAACCATACACAACACGGACCAGTGTTTTTAACCATACACAACACGGACCAGTGTTTTTAACCATACACAACACGGGCCAGTGTTTTTAACCATACACAACACGGGCCAGTGTTTTTAACCATACACAACACGGACCAGTGTTTTTAACTATACACAACACGGACCAGTGTTTTTAACCATACACAACATGGACCAGTGTTTTTAACCATACACAACACGGACCAGTGTTTTTAACCATACACAACACGGACCAGTGTTTTTAACCATACACAACACGGACCAGTGTTTTTAACCATACACAACACGGACCAGTGTTTTTAACCATACACAACACGGACCAGTGTTTTTAACCATACACAACACGGACCAGTGTTTTTAACCATACACAACACGGACCAGTGTTTTTAACCATACACAACATGGACCAGTGTTTTTAACCATACACAACATGGACCAGTGTTTTTAACCATACACAACACGGACCAGTGTTTTTAACTATACACAACATGGACCAGTGTTTTTAACCATACACAACACGGACCAGTGTTTTTAACCATACACAACACAGACCAGTGTTTTTAACCATACACAACATGGACCAGTGTTTTTAACCATACACAACACGGACCAGTGTTTTTAACCATACACAACATGGACCAGTGTTTTTAACTATACACAACACGGACCAGTGTTTTTAACCATACACAACATGGACCTGTGTTTTTAACTATACACAACATGGAGCAGTGTTTTTAACCATACACAACATGGACCAGTGTTTTTAACCATACACAACACGGGCCAGTGTTTTTAACCATACACAACATGGACCAGTGTTTTTAACTATACACAACACGGACCAGTGTTTTTAACCATACACAACACGGACCAGTGTTTTTAACCATACACAACACAGACCAGTGTTTTTAACCATACACAACACAGGCTAGTGTTTTTAACCATACACAACATGGACCAGTGTTTTTAACCATACACAACATGGACCAGTGTTTTTCTAAGACCTGTTCTACTGAACACTCTATAAAACAAAAAAATGAACAGTCAATTCTTCAGTCATTCTGCTTATTTCTGCACTATTGTTATGTGTAGGCTATGACACAGATCAGTCAGTCTAATGCCAACCGTGACCTATTTCTGGGGACCTCGGTCAGAGGAGAGACAGACATGCCACAACACACTGTAGGCACCTCAGAGTAGGACATACAGCACGTACGGCACAGACAACAGAGATTTCAGGGCCAGTGGGAAACAATGATATAGTGTAATGTATGGTTAGACTCTATGGTGGAAACCAATGGGGATGGGATGTCTAGGTTAGTGGGATGCTGAGGAGAACCCCTGGGATTAAATGTTGTTGTTGTTGTTGTTTATGTTTTGTGTACAATGTGACTGGCAGCAAGACTCACTATAGTAGTGTAGTGACTGACAACAGGACTCACTATAGTAGTGTAGTAGTGTAGTGACAGACTGACAGCAGGACTCACTATAGTAGTGCAGAAGTGTAGTGACTGACAGCAGGACTCACTATAGTAGTGTTGTAGTGTAGTGACTGACAGCAGAACTCACTATAGTAGTGTAGTAGTGTAGTGACAGACTGACAACAGGACTCACTATAGTAGTGTTCTAGTGCAGTGACTGACAGCAGAACTCACTATAGTAGTGTTGTAGTGCAGTGACTGACGGCAGGACTCACTATAGTAGTGTAGTAGTGTAGTGACTGACAGCAGAACTCACTGTAGTAGTGTTGTAGTGCAGTGACTGACAGCAGGACTCACTATAGTAGTGTAGTAGTGTAGTGACTGACAGCAGGACTCACTATAGTAGTGTTGTAGTGTAGTGACTGACAGCAGAACTCACTGTAGTAGTGTAGTGACTGACTGACAGCAGAACTCACTATAGTAGTGTAGTGACTGACAGCAGAACTCACTATAGTAGTGTAGTAGTGTAGTGACTAACAGCAGAACTCACTATAGTAGTGTTGTAGTGTAGTGACTGACAGCAGGATTCACTAAAGTAGTGAGTGACTGACAACAGG
Source organism: Thymallus thymallus (assembly GCA_023634145.1). Taxonomy (NCBI): domain Eukaryota; kingdom Metazoa; phylum Chordata; class Actinopteri; order Salmoniformes; family Salmonidae; genus Thymallus; species Thymallus thymallus. The sequence goes on from CM042413.1 coordinate 28,280,582, forward strand.
ACTCACTATAGTAGTGTAGTAGTGTAGTGACTGACAGCAGGACTCACTATAGTAGTGTTGTAGTGTAGTGACTGACAGCAGAACTCACTATAGTAGTGTAGTAGTGTAGTGACAGACTGACAACAGGACTCACTATAGTAGTGTTCTAGTGCAGTGACTGACAGCAGAACTCACTATAGTAGTGTTGTAGTGCAGTGACTGACGGCAGGACTCACTATAGTAGTGTAGTAGTGTAGTGACTGACAGCAGAACTCACTGTAGTAGTGTTGTAGTGCAGTGACTGACAGCAGGACTCACTATAGTAGTGTAGTAGTGTAGTGACTGACAGCAGGACTCACTATAGTAGTGTTGTAGTGTAGTGACTGACAGCAGAACTCACTGTAGTAGTGTAGTGACTGACTGACAGCAGAACCCACTATAGTAGTGTAGTGACTGACAGCAGAACTCACTATAGTAGTGTAGTAGTGTAGTGACTAACAGCAGAACTCACTATAGTAGTGTTGTAGTGTAGTGACTGACAGCAGGATTCACTAAAGTAGTGAGTGACTGACAGCAGGACTCACAATAGTAGTGTAGTAGTGTAGTGACTGACAGCAGGACTCACTATAGTAGTGTAGTAGTGTAGTGACTGACAGCAGGACTCACTATAGTAGTGTTGTAGTGTAGTGTCTGACAGCAGAACTCACTGTAGCAGTGTAGTGACTGGCAGCAGGACTCACTATAGTATTGTTGTAGTGTAGTGACTGACAGTAGGACTCACTATAGTAGTGTAGTGACTGACAGCAGGACTCACAATAGTAGTGTTGTAGTGTAGTGTCTGACAGCAGAACTCACTGTAGTAGTGTAGTGACTGACTGACAGCAGGACTCACTAAAGTAGTGTTGTAGTGTAGTGACTGGCAGCAGGACTCTCTATAGTAGTGTTGTAGTGCAGTGACTGACAGCAGAACTCACTATAGTAGTGTAGTAGTGTAGTGACTGACAGCAGAACTCACTATAGTAGTGTAGTAACTGACAGCAGGACTCACTATAGTAGTGTTGTAGTGTAGTGACTGACAGCAGGACTCACTATAGTAGTGTAGTGACTGACAGCAGGACTCACTAAAGTAGTGTAGTAGTGTAGTGACTGACAGCAGAACTCACTATAGTAGTGTAGTGACTGACAGCAGGACTCACTAAAGTAGTGTAGTAGTGTAGTGACTGACAGCAGAACTCACTATAGTAGTGTAGTGACTGACAGCAGGACTCACTAAAGTAGTGTAGTAGTGTAGTGACTGACAGCAGGACTCACTAAAGTAGTGTAGTAGTGTAGTGACTGACTGATGACTGCACTGGCTGCTTCTGCTGTTTTAACATCACATGATGAAATGGAGCCTCCTCCATGAGATGACTGTACTGTCTTGTCTTTATCTCCATCACCTCTCCCTCTCTTTATTCCTCTCTTTATTCCTCTCTTCTTCTCTAGCTGTCTTCCTCTTGTTCTCTTATATCTCCATTCTTCTTATCTCTCAATTGCTCTGATCTGTCCATTCTTCTGATCGCTCAATTCCTCTGATCTCTCAATTCCTCTCGCTGCTTCCTTCTTGAGCTATCTCTCTCCGCCTCTCTTGCCAAACTCCCTACCCCCCTTACCTCCTCTCTGGCAGTGAACAGTCTGGTCTCTTTCTCCCTCTCTCCCTCTATCTCTCAATTCAATGTTCAACTTAAGGGCTTTATTGGCATGGGAAACATATGTTAACATTGCCAAAGCAAGTGAACTAGATAGTAAACAATAAAAATGTACATTAAACATTACACACTCTCTCTCTCTCTGTCT
>CM042413.1:28284896-28314896 GCA_023634145.1 Thymallus thymallus
TGTGTGTGTGTGTGTGTGTGTATCTGTGTGTGTGTGTGTGTGTGTGTGTGTGTGTGTGTGTGTGTGTGTGTGTGTGTGTGTGTGTGTGTATCTGTGTGTGTGTGTGTGTGTGTGTGTGTGTATCTGTGTGTATCTGTGTGTGTGTGTGTGTATCTGTGTGTGTGTGTGTGTGTGTGTGTGTGTGTGTGTGTGTGTGTGTGTGTGTGTGTGTGTGTGTGTGTGTGTGTGTGTGTGTGTGTGTGTGTGTGTGTGTGTGTGTGTGTGTGTGTGTGTGTGTGTGTGTGTACCCTGGTCAAACGTAGTGCACTATAAATGGAATAGGGTGCCATTTTGGATGCAGCCATGATGTGTTGTACTGTAGTGACATTTTATATTGAGTCTGTGTACATGAATAAAGCGCTGTTATTTGATTAGCCGTGTATGAATATCTCTTTGCTCCTTGAGAAATTCATAAAAAAACACACGCGTATTACCTAGAAGGACATAACTCTATTCAAGTAAAGAACTGTGAATATTATTCAGTGTTGATGAGAACACTAGGTTCTAGTCTGGATTTCAGAGTAATTGCTTGTATAATAGCTTGGGTTTATTTTGGTTTCTAATATTATTCAGATTATTAGTGTTTGTGTTCTCTTTCCGAGCAGCCACTAATCTAATTATAACATACTCTGTTCCCTCTAGCTTCAAAATACGTATTTAATAATACACACAGACGGCACTTCAGTATCCCACCAGACAAACTGGTTTTGCAGCAAAAGATGCCAGTGGTCAAATCTTGGCAATCATGGATAATGTTTCCGCTTGTGGCTTAAGCTAAATTCAAGCCTCTTGTCTGAGAGCTGACGCCAAATGTTTTATTATCCAATAACAACTACTCAATTATCCAGGATTTTATTAAAGTTAAGTACCTGCATGTATACACTCTGATTAATTGACCTGATTGTCTTAATGGTTGGAGGCAAGTGTTTTGGTCAATGTGGTTCCTGACTTGATACAGATATTGGATCTTAATTTGATCACCCTTTTGCAGTAGGTTTAAAAAGGCTACTGAAGTTCAGACTTGATTGTATCAACCCCTACAAAAATGGCCATTAAAACCTCTTAAACTTAACTACATATAATTGAAAATGTAATCTACTTAATCCCCAAAAGTAATTATTTATCATGAGAGAACCATAAACAAAAACTAGTAATACTGCATACTCTAAGAAAGGTTAAAATCTCACCTTTAAAAAAAATAAAATAATTGCTGATGTGTAGTCACTTCTGAGGACATAAGCTCAAGTGCACAGCACAAATATGATGAAAATATAACATATTTTATATGACCTATTTCCTATTCAACAAAACTGTATGAATAAGGCTTTAAATTTATTATATGCTTTCTGTCACGGTGCGTAGTATTGAAGGGACGATATACGGAGCGCTGGTGACGTGTCATCCTTTTTTATTTGAAATGAGATGTTCTCATGAAGCATAACAAATAAAAAGGAGAGTGAAAAAATATAACTAATAACAAAAACACAGTGACTTACGTGCTGCTTGCAGTGCAGACAAACGAACAATGATCCACACACAGGTGGAAATGTGAGGAGCTTAAATACTATCCCCAATCAGAGACAACGCTAGACAGCTCTCTCTGATTGGGGATGATAATCTCCCTAATAGGTGTGTGAGGACTTGGTTGTGTGCCTCTCTCCTCCCCTAGGTGGGAGTAAGAGGCCTTACCACAACCAAGCCCTCACACTTTCTAAATATAGTATAATCAAATTATAAAATGATATATACATGCATATTTTCTAAAGGTCTCTCCTATATCATAACATCTGTCCCCACCACTGTGAATGTCACACAGAACTCTAGCTTGGTTTCCTGGACTTGTTAGGAACTCACATTTCATCTCATATCAATTGTGTCTATGTATGACAAACATAATGTTTTTTTTAAATCAATGAATTATTTATATTAATGGGTATAAATCAATCTCTGAATGTGCTATAGTGCTGCGCTACGATGTAAGGATTGAAGGCATGTGCTTTGTCAGTGGCTGTGAGTTAATGGACAATCGGAAGAACTAATTAAATGGTAGGAGGGGAATCCCAGCTTCAAGTGGTTTCAAATTTCACATCCTATGTCACAAAGGCACAAAATATATTACTGTTTCCATGTCCACAGACCGATTTATAAGCAAAAATGTCAGTCGGAACCAGCACCAAAACCACGCAGGTCCCCTAAACAGGGGACTTTACATCCTAGAGGTTTTCATTGTAATCCACATACTAATTCACATTTCCTGTTGCTGCAGGATTATTTCCCTGCTGTAGAAAACGGACTCAAATGAACCTGCAGTGGGCTAAATCAAGGTCACAGATGGATTATTGGGAGTCTTACACAAAAACAAAAGTATACACCTCACACACATGTTTATGGTCTTAAAAATAAGCAGACACCTATTCCATGTCAGATATACAGTTGAAATGTAATACATTTTGAGTTTGCATCCCAATATGACACTTTAAATACATAATAGAAGATGGAAATATAACAAAACTGTTTGACATAGAAACACAAGATTTTTTGTATTTTTTTATTTAAATAATTATTATTAATCACATTCCACCCATGAGGCAAAAGATGGCGCTTTGGGTCATTGACTGCAGGAAAAGGCTACGATCCCACATCTGTAGTAACGTGACCAGTATGCTTCCCCTTCACACACACACACACACACACACACACACACACACACACACACACACACACACACACACACACACACACACACACACACACACACACACACACACACACACACACACACACACACACACACACACACACACACACACACAATCACGTGTATACACAGCTATGTATTGCTATACTTGTGAGGACTTTTTGGGGAACAACAATTGACTCCCCTTCAAAATCCTATTCTCCCTAACCTTAAACCTAACCCTACCCTTAACCCTAAACTTAATCCTAACTTCTAACCTTAACTCTAACCCTACCCTTAAACCCTGACCCTAAACTTAATCCCAACACCTTTACAGTTCTTGCTCAGCATTTTCTCATAAGTGGTGACTGGATTATATCCCCAATGGAGTGCAAACATCTTGTATTCTATGTCGATTAAGTCTTTCTCCATTTAATGACTGCTTCCGATTTTCCTTTCCCCTTCAGTGTCATATCACTGGGACTTGTCAAATCAGGGCAACACTCTCTCCAGAGAGATAACTGATATGGGATGAAGGGAATACTTTTCCACTGAAGAAAACATTGCACCACTGTGAGAGTGTGTGTGTGATTAAATGTGAAAATATGGCACCACTGAATGTGTTTGACGGACTAAGTATCTAGAGGAGGTATTGAATTAGAACAACCCATGGAGAAAGGCTTAATGGCAGTGGTTTAGTGAGATACCCATATTAATTACATTGTCTTTCACATCCTGTCCCCTCATGTTTAATTCTTGAAGGATTTTTACAAGTTGCTGAGTCTTGTTCTTTTGGTAAACAAGTGTTTTTCATTCTCTAATACTCTTGGACTTTTAGACAAATATCATCTTCAGTCAAAACAATGTCCCCATGGGCTTGTGTCACAGCAAGCATGATGATGATGGTGATAATGATGGTGATAATGATGGTGATGGTGATAATGATGGTGATGGTGATAATGATGATGATGGTGGTGGTGATGATGATGGTGATGGTGATAATGATGGTGATGGTGGTAATGATGGTTATAATGATGGTGATAATGATGATGATGGTGATGATGATGGTGATAATGATGATGATGGTGATAATGATGATGATGGTGATAATGATGGTGATAATGATGGTGATGGTGATGGTGATAATGATGGTGATAATGATGATGGTGGTGGTGGTGATGGTGATAATGATGGTGATGGTGATGGTGATAATGATGGTGATAATGATGGTGATAATGATGGTGATGGTGATAATGATGATGATGGTGGTGATGATGATGGTGATAATGATGATGATGGTGATGATGATGGTGATAATGATGGTGGTGGTGATAATGATGGTGGTGGTGGTGATGATGATGGTGATAATGATGATGATGGTGATGATGATGGTGATAATGATGGTGGTGGTGATAATGATGGTGGTGGTGATAATGATGGTGATGGTGATAATGATGGTGGTGATGATGGTGATAATGATGGTGATGGTGATAATGATGATGATGGTGGTGGTGATGATGATGGTAATGGTGATTATGATGGTGATGATAATGCCGATGACAGTGATGATGGTGGTGATGGTGACGATGATGATGATGGTTGTGAGAAAGAGGAAGAGGATGCAGGGGACTAATTCAAAAAGGTGTTTCTGCACTTAAGGCCTCAAGGTCTGGCCCTCAGCCAGGGGTATGACCATAGAGAGAGAGTGTGTGTGTGTGTGTGTGCACTGTTGTTCATTTTGTGAGTGTGTGTCTGTCTAAGAGTCAATGAGACAGGAGGGGGGCTTAAGAGATTAGACCTTCCCCTGTCCGTTGTGTGTTTGTGTGAGTGTGTGCGTGTGTGTGTGTCACGATCCCTGGGCATTGCGACTCTCTGTGTTGCGGGGAGGCGTCTTCAATGGCAGGGTATTTGCACCGCTCCCATCCTGCTCCTCTCTGTCAGAGGATTAGGCTTTTCTCTTCCATCTCTCCGACTGAGCGCTCCTCTCCTCCGTTCGCTTCCATCCATCCACTGCTGCTCATTTGTGAGACAGACAATGGAGAGAAGGTTTTATAGGACAGTTGGCAAGGAAAGCACGCTTGAGAGGATGTTAGCGGTGCGGGCCGCTGAGTAGGTTTATTTCCGCACAAACACACAAACAACACAACAAAAACTGTCTTGACACCTGTCTTCTATAGAAAGGTAACAACAGGCTGCAGCAGACACCTGTCTTCCATAGAAAGGTAACAACAGGCTGCAGCAGACACCTGTCTTCCATAGAAAGATAACAACAGGTTGCAGCAGACACCTGTCTTCCATAGAAAGGTAACAACAGGCTGCAACAGACACCTGTCTTCCATAGAAAGGTAACAACAGGCTGCAACAGACACCTGTCTTCCATAGAGAGGTAACAACAGGCTGCAGCAGACACCTGTCTTCCATAGAGAGGTAACAACAGGCTGCAGCAGACACCTGTCTTCCATAGAAAGGTAACAACAGGCTGCAGCAGACACCTGTCTTCCATAGAAAGGTAACAACAGGCTGCAGCAGACACCTGTCTTCCATAGAAAGATAACAACAGGTTGCAGCAGACACCTGTCTTCCATAGAAAGGTAACAACAGGCTGCAACAGACACCTGTCTTCCATAGAAAGGTAACAACAGGCTGCAACAGACACCTGTCTTCCATAGAGAGGTAACAACAGGCTGCAGCAGACACCTGTCGTCCATAGAGAGGTAACAACAGGCTGCAGCAGACACCTGTCTTCCATAGAAAGGTAACAACATGCTGCAGCATACACCTGTCTTCCATAGAAAGGTAACAACAGGCTGCAGCAGACACCTGTCTTCCATAGAAAGGTAACAACATGCTGCAGCAGACACCTGTCTTCCATAGAAAGGTAACAACAGGCAGCAGCAGACACCTGTCTTCCATAGAAAGGTAACAACAGGCTGCAGCAGACACCTGTCTTCCATAGAAAGGTAACAACATGCTGCAGCAGACATCTGTCTTCCATAGAAAGGTAACAACAGGCTTCAGCAGACACCTGTCTTCCATAGAAAGGTAACAACATGCTGCAGCAGTAGCAACACACAGTGTTCTCTTCTATTTTCTATCTTGTTATGTTCAGTCTCAGCCAATGAATCATCAATATATGCAGGTTGTGGTTATTGATATTCATTGCACCAATTAATGTAACCCCTCTGAAAGACCAAATACAATTAATCACAATGGCTTGTGTGGCTCATTTTATGATTATATTCAAGGGCTTTCTCTGTGGTTTAGGCTAAGTGAATTTGTGGCCTAATGTTGGATTCATTCCCTCTAATCCAATAATGTGTTGAATGGGGCTAGGTACTTGGAAGCCTTGACTTAGATGAATCTGTTTTATTATTTGTCTCGTAGGGTTAGCCGGCTAATGTAGAATAAATTGACACCTCTCTAGGATTCATTGCTCTAGTAATTTTCTATGTTTTCACATCATACTGATGTTCCCTCTTGGAAAATCACATTTTTTATTTTCTATTCTATTCTAAACATGCATCAGACTACATTTGTGTAACTTTTCTTTGCTTAGTCTTTGACATTACTCTTCTTGATCTTGGCAGGGGGGTAAGCATCTATATTATAGCTGTCTTGAAGGACAAATCGTGCTGTTGATGTGCTACTGATTACAGTGACTACAGATACTAATTAGTCAGTGAGTGGGGGTTGAGATGTGTATTGTGTACAGTATATGGCCTGATGCTTGTCACTATGACGACTTAGCTGTGTCACATTGTAATAGTGATCTTCTTCCTCTCAGGGTTCAGTCCTCCATTGATCTTTTGCCTGAAGCACATTAACCATTTACCCCCTGCCATTTACCCCCTGCCATTTAACCCCTGCCAGTTACCCCCAGCCAGTTACCCCCAGCCAGTTACCCCCTGACCGACATTTCAACATAGACATGGTTATGAAGTTATGTGTGAGAGGGGACAGTTCGAAGCAATAGAAGCATTATGAGAAGAGAAAGGTCAAGTGATTAAAGAACTGTGTCTCCACAGTAATGTGACAGTTAATACCTTATAATGGCATGGACTGTGAATTGACCGTATCAGTGAAAAAGATTCATAGGCCTACATAAAAGAAAGATGTTATCACATGTCCGTTGCTCAGATTCCTGTTTACTGGAAAGACTTGATATCTGTCATTCATGGAATATAAAAGGAAGTATTGTAAATACACTAACATGACATTCTACATTTCAAGTATGACTTCCTGATAAAATAAAGGTTAAATAAAAATAAATAAAAGTCATATTTTCACTGATAGATACAGTATCTGATCTTCTCAATCTATTTGCCCTGAGACATGGCTGTAGTGGAGCCATGTCTCAGGACGGAGCTACTGTCACTGATGACTGCAGGGCATGAATAGGCCTATGTGATTTATGCATAGCCTAGACCAGGCTACAGCTTGAATGCATGGCATGCATTGAATGAATGGCTGTGCTGGTGTTATTGATATACAGGTCAGCTGGTGTGCATAGCTTTCGGGACCCTAAAGGCATTATGTTGACTGAAAGAGCAGATAAACAGCTTACATTACATTAGTGTGACAAGTAGTGGAGACTAGAGAGAGTGAGCGACACAGAGAATGGAGCGTTACAGGGCCAGTCTACGATAGGATTACATTACAACAGTACGCCTGCTGTGTGGGGCATTCTTTGCAGTAGCCTATAGTCACTAGGATGTGTACCGTACTGTACCATAAACTAGATCTCCACAGCGGTCAAAAGCAAAACTGTTATTGCTATGAACGTCCCAAACAAATAAATAATCAATACAGTTGATAGCCTTGACTGGATGGTTATTACTCTAACTAGCACCATGGGTCTCTGTCTTCTCTATCCTCTGACAGTGTTCTGCCAAATAGATTGGCCAGTATTTTTTTTACAAGTGGTAAGTATTATTGAAGGTAGCTAGAATTGATCTGCAAAATCTGGGTCGTCTTCATTAGGGCGCAGCGTAGCAAAAACGTTGGCAACAAAACCAGCTATTACAGAGAACCAAACCGTTATTATTTGCTGTGAGAATAAACAGGCACGGCATCTATTTTCTCATCCAACAGATAGAACCTCTTGTCAGAGCAACAAGGGTTCTTAGCAGTCCACGTAGGTCAGGGTGAAATTCTATATGCAGGTATTGTGTCTGTACTGAGCTCTGTGCTGTTCTCCCATCTAATAGGGTTGGAGGGGCTGTGTTTATACCTCCTCTCTTTTAATAGAATCATCCAGTCAGTGGGTCCATCGTGAGATGCTTGCCTGTGCTACAGGATGGTGTATGTTAAGACATGGAAGCAGTGTCAGGAAACAAGATAATACATGTAAAGCCTCTATTGAGGATTCATTGGGGAGATGTAGTGTATGGAGGCCACATTTTTATCAGCTGCTGGCCATTTTATATTCACAAGTCAATTATCTTTGATAAATAATTCATAGGGGAAGGCTATGATATGTAACACTGCTAGTGGGTAGAGGAATAACAGTGATTCAGCATAAAAAACACTGTTGGTAGGTGCTGTAAATCAGTGTTGTAATACTCCAGTCCAGTCTCAAGGTTTTTAATGGTCTGGGTCTCGCCATGGTATCGCCATTTGTACACATTTATACACTGCTTGTGGATAGTTCAATAGCAGTGACTCAGCATTAAAATACTGTTGGCAGGTGGTAAACACAGTGGGGAATGAGATCAAAATACAGATGATTGAATAGTAATGCTCTCACAGCCATACTACTGGTTAATGAGACCCCCTCTGAAACAAATATGTTACAATTCAGCTACACTACACGCGTCGCCATCAGCATCATGTCAATGTGACGTTCTACCTGCTGACGTTTTTTCTCATTATTTCCATTCACAAGATAGAATGACTCTGCCATTGGACGTGATTGTTTTGCTCACACTGACCTTTTTCGCCTGCTTTGAGGAAAACAACATTGAGCCGCCGACGCGGGCAGCAGACGCTCGCAAGGACTGTGTGCTCTCGTTCTCCGTGGCCAACGTGAGCAAGTCATTTAAGTGTGTTAACCCTCGCCGGCCCAGACGACATCCCAAACCGCGTCCTCATAGCATATGCAGACCAGCTGGCTGGAGTGTATATGGACATATTAAATCTCTACATATCCCAGTCTGTTGTCCCCACTTGCTTCAAGATGTCCATCATTGTTCCTGTACCTAAGGAAGCAAAGGAAACTGAACTAAATAACTATTGCCCCGTAGCACTCACTTCTGTCATCATTAAGTGCTTTAAGAGGTTAGTTAAGGACCATATCACCTCCACCCTAGACCAACTACAATTTGCATATCGACCCAACAGATCCACAGAAGACACAATTGCCACGCTGATCCTTAACACTGGGGCCCCACAGGGGTGCGTGCTCAGCCCCCTCCTGTATTCCCAGTTCACCCACAACTGCGTGACCGAGCACGTCACCAACTCAATCATCAAGTTTGCTGACGACACAACAATGATGAGACAGCCTACAGGGAGGTGAGAGCCCTGGCTGAATGGTGCCAGGAAAATAACCTCTCGCTCAATGTCAACAAAACGAAGGAGCTGACTACAGGAGACAGCAGAGAGAGCCCACTGCCTGCCCTCCAGGACATCTACAGCACCCGGTGTCACAGGAAGGCCAAGAAGATCATCAATGCCACCCGAGCAACGGCCTTTTCACTCTGCTACCATCTAGAAGGCGGAGACAGTACAGATGCATCAAAGCTGGGACCGAGAGACTGAGAAACAGCTTCCATCTCCAGGCCATCAGACTGTTATACGGTCACCCCTAGAGGGTTTGCGCTCTACCGTCTCCGGGCGCATGCACGCTGACACGGTCGCCAGGTGTACGGTGTTTCCGCCGACACATTGTTTTGGCTTGCTTCCGGGTTAAGCGAGCAGTGGGTCAAGAAGCAGTGCGGCTTGGCAGAGTCATGTTTTTGAGCATGGATGGCTCTCGACCTTCGCCTCTCCCGAGTCCGTATGAGAGTTGCAGCGATGGGACAAGACTGTAACTACCAATTGGGGAGTAAAAAGGGGTAAAAAGTAAAAAGACGTTACTACAAAATGTAAATAGGACAATTCTCGTCATAAAGTCAGTCTCGTCTAAAACGAAGTTTGGAACATCCATGCGTCATAACAGGTAAATTAAGGTTGGGTTTTGATTTGACAATGTCCATTTGCCCATTAACACGGGGTGAACAGCTGCAGTGAATGCGCTCTATCCAATAGCATAGACAGTGAGAAACACTGCACAAAACACCTTAGTTGTATGTAAAATTGTGGAACTAAAACATCCTCAGCAAAAACGTCAAAGTTATCTTAGATTCATTCTGAGGATTTTGAGTAAGTGAAATAGGCTTCCTGTCTACAGTGTCTCATGGGGGACAAACATCATTAACCAAACGCAGAAATCGGTCAGGAAACACCTCCAAGACTGAAATCTTGTTTTTCTAATGAGCGTGTATATACTGTATTCTAGTCAAGGCTCATATATACAGCGGGTGAAATAAGTATTGAACACGTCACCATTTTTCTCAGTAAATATATTTCCAAAGGTGCTATTGACATGAAATTTTCACCAGATGTTGGTAACAACCCAAGTAAATGGTACTGGCAAACTTAACATAATTGAAGGAAGGATGAATGGGCAAATTTACCAAGACATTCTTGACAAAAATCTGCTGCCATCTACCAGGATGATGAAGATGAAACAAGGGTGGACATTTCAGCAAGACAATGATCCCAAACACACAGCCAAGGAAACTCTCAATTGGTTTCAAAGAAAGAAAATAAAGCTGCTAGAATGGCCCAGCCAATCACCTGACTTAAATCCCATTGAAAATCTATGGAAAGAACTGAAGATCAAGATTCATAGAAGAGGCCCACGGAACCTTCAAGATTTGAAGACTGTTTGTGTGGAAGAATGGGCCAAAATCACACCAGAGCAATGCATGCGACTAGTTTCTCCATACATGAGGCGTCTTGAAGCTGTCATTACCAACAAAGGCTTTTGTACAAAGTATTAAATAAATATCAGTAAGTGTGTACTTTTTCCCTGTGTCATTTCACATTATTACACATAACTTAATTTCTGAACATATTTGTTTTGGTTTCTTTGATTACTTGGGTTGTTACCAACATCTGGTGAAAATTTCATGTCAATAGCACCTTTGGAAATATATTTACTGATAAAAATTGTGACGTGTTCAATACTTATTTCACCCGCTGTATATATTTATATATATTATATGTATAATATTGCTCATTCTAATACTTCTTCATTTCAAATTGTTTAGATTTTTCTGGATTATGTGTGCATTGTGTTTTTCTTTTCTTTTTATTGCTAAGTATTAATGCACTGTTGGAGCTAGAAACACAAGCATTTCACTGCACCTGCGATTACATCTGCAAATCTGTGTACGCGACCGATAAACTTTGATTTGATTTGATGCAATGTGACATAGCAGCTTTCGTTGATTTCAAAGAAAGCGTTTCCTCAATGGCTGATGGCTGATGGCAATGTTGGACGCCTGATGGCTGTAGTGCAGCAGGGACGTTAGTATGCACAGCTTGACAGCGTTTGTCTCCTTTCTATTCAGTCCAATCAATATTTGTCTCATTCAGCCTTTATTTTCTACTTCATTTAGAGTCGGAGATGATAAGAAATGTTCTCAGAATGACCACAGTATAATTCCTGATCCCTGTTTCCTGTTTCCTGGTCCCTGGTCCCTGGTCCCTGGTCCCTGGTCCCTGGTCCCTGGTCCCTGGTCCCTGGTCCCTGGTCCCTGGTCCCTGGTCCCTGGTCCCTGGTCCCTGGTCCCTGGTCCCTAGCTGGTGATTTAGTGTGATAAGTGAGCTTCCCTCATCAGGTGCATTCAGACTGGTGCAATAGAGTAACCAGGAGCCTGAGGAGACCAGACCATATTAATACTTATTATTAGATTCGCTACCCTGTCTGCTGTTGTTCTGCTGCTCCTCTGCTGTCTCTTTTATTCTACACTACATACCCCAGAGCACCTTTCATAGAAAGAGTAAGGGAGAAGCCAGCCCTAAGATGTCTGTTTAGATCTTGAAATGTATTTGAGGGACAAACAAGTATTTCATTCCGTAATGGGTACAGTATACTGTATATGTGAAAGATATATTTGATCGATATATTGTATTCTATAACCTGCACTGCATATCCTCTCCTACAGATGTGCTATCTTAATTTGACCAGTTTCTCACAGCAGGAGAATTTTCCTACAGCAACAACAGGAAATGTGATTATTATGTTGATTATAAGTAAGAGAGATTTTTGTAGGGGTTGATACATTTTTTGTTAGGATAAATCAAGTCAGAAATTTTAAAGCCTTTTTAAACCTCAAACACACTATAATTTGCATTTCCTGCTGCGTAGGAAAATGATCTGTGGCAACAGAGTGATCAAATTAAGATATCATATCTGTATGTGCACTTCTTAAATGCGTTCATGATTAATACCTTAATAATGTTGTAAAAAGTAGCATTCCAGCGTATTGCAGTGTATGAGAGTCTCTGGGTTGTTGTACTGGCTGTTGAGAGCCTTCTACTGTGTCATACTGTTTTGTAGTGGGCCTGGAATTAATGACCTGGGGCTGTAGGATCAGTTTAGCGTTTTAGATCATAATAAATCAGATTACATGGACAGGGGGGACCTGATCCTAGATCAGCACTGCAACTCTAATATGCTTTATGAATACAGGCACAGGTCCGTAACAATGGTGTTCTGGTCTTAAATTAGTATTTGTATAGTTTTATTCACAGTCACAAAAGGCTCCTGCAAACACACAACTGCTCCCTTTGAAATGTGTTGCTAGGATACGAGTGCAGTGAAGATGAAATCCCCTCTTTTTTTTGTTTCTCAAGCTGTAAAGCTCAGAAATGATGTTCTGTGTGTGTGTGTGTGCTGTGTTTCCCCTATATTCATTAAAATCATGGCCGCCATTCCAGAAAATAGTATATATAAAAGATATATATATCTATGTACAGTCGTGGCCAAAAGTTTTGAGAATGACACAAGTATTGGTCTCCACAAAGTTTGCTGCTATAATTACAAGTTTTCCATAAGTGTCAAAGGCTTTAATTGACAATGACATTCAGTTTATGCAAAGAGTCAATATTTGCAGTGTTGACCCCTCTTTTTTAAGACCTCTGCAATCCGCCCTGGCATGCTGTCAACTAACTTCTGGGCCACATCCTGACTGATGGCAGGCCATTCATACATAATAAATGCTTGGAGTTTGTCAGAAGTTGGGGGTTTTTGTTTGTCGACCCGCCTCTTGAGGATCGACCACAAGTTCTCAATGGGATTAAAGTCTGGGGAGTTTCCTGGCCATGGACCCAAAATGTTGATGTTTTGTTCCCCGAGCCACTTAGTTATCACTTTTGCCTTATGGCAAGGTGCTCCATCATGCTGGAAAAGGCATTGGTCGTCACCAAACTGTTCTTGGATGGTTGGGAGAAGTTGCTCTCAGAGGATGTGTTGGTACCATTCTTTATTCATGGCTGTGTTCTTAGGCAAAATTGTGAGTGAGCCCACTCCCTTGGCTGAGAAGCAACCCCACACATGAATGGTCTGAGGATGCTTTACTGTTGGCATGACACAGGACTGATGGTAGCGCTCAACATGTCTTCTCCGGACAAGGTGTTTTCCGGATGGCCCAAACAATCGTAAAGGGGATTCATCAGAGAAAATGACTCAACCCCAGTCCTCAGCAGTCCAATCCCTGTACCTTTTGCAGAATATCAGTCTGTCCCTGATGATTTTCCTGGAGAGAAGTGGATTCTTTGCTGCCCTTCTTGACACCAGGCCATCCTCCAAAAGTCTTCGCCTCACTGTGCGTGCAGATGCACTCACACCTGCCTGCTGCCATTCCTGAGTAAGCTCTGCACTGGTGGTCTCCAGCCTTGTCCTGGTCAACACTCCACCTGTGTTAACGAGACAATCACTGACATGATGGCATCTGGTCCTTTTGTGGCAGGGCTGAAATGCAGTGGAAATGTTTTTGTGGGATTAAGTTCATTTTCATGGCAAAGAGGGACTTTGCAATTAATTGCAATTCATCTGATCACTATTCATGACATTCTGGAGCATATGCAAATTTCCATCATCAACACTGAGGCAGCAAACTTTGTGTCATTCACAAAACTTTTGGCAACGACTGTACAGTACCAGTAAAAGGTTTGGACACACCTACTCATTCAAGGGTTTTTCTTTATTTTTTACATTGTAGAATAATATTGAAGACATCAAAACTATGAAATAACACATATGGAATCATGTAGTAACACAAAAACAAAATCAAAATAGATTTTAATTTGAGATTCTTCAAAGTAGCCACCCTTTACCGTGATGACAGCTTTGCACACTCTTGGCATTTTCTCAACCAGCTTCACTTGGAATGCTTTTCCAACAGTCTTGAAGGAGTTCCCACATATGTTGAGCACTTGTTGGCTGCTTTTCCTTCACTCTGCGGTCCTTCACTCTTGGGTTGAAGTCAGGTGATTGTGGAGGCCAGGTCATCTGATGCAGCACACCAGAACGGCTCCTACGGGCAAGCTCCTTCCTTTACCAGAACCTCAGCGGCCTTGGTCTCACATCGCGCTAATCCTTCTTGGTCAAATAGCACTTACACAGCCTGGAGATGTGTTGGGTCCTGTTGAAAAACAAATGACAGTCCCACTATGGGCAAACCAGATGGGATGGCGTATTGCTACAGAATGCTGTGGTAGCCATGCTGATTAAGTGTGCCTTGAATTCTAAATAATAACCAGCAAAGCACCCCCACACCATCACACCTCCTCCTCCATGCTTCACGGTGGGAACCACACATGCAGAGATCATCCGTTTACCTACATCTCACAAAGACACAGCGGTTGGAACCAAAAATGTCAAATTTGGACTCATCAGACCAAAGGACAGATTTCCACCAGTCTAATGTCCATTGCTCATGTTTCATGGACCAAGCAAGTCTCTTCTTCTTATTGGTGACCTTCAGTTGTGGTTTCTTTGCAGCATTTCAACCATGAAGGCCTGTTTCATGCAGTCTCCTCTGAACAGTTGATGTCTGTGATGCATTTATTTGGGCTGAAATCTGTGACTGTGGCGGTCCTCATGTGAGCAAGTTTTATCATATAGCTTGATGGTTTTTGCGACTGCACTTGAAGAAACTTTCAAAGTTCTTTACATTTTCCGGATTGACTGACCTTCATGTCTTAAAGTGATGATGGACTGTCGTTTCTCTTTGCTTATTTGAGCTGTTCTTGCCATAATATGGACTTGGTATTTTACCAAATAGGGCTATCTTCTGTATGCCACCCCTACGTTGTCACAGCACATCTGATTGGCTCAAACACATTAAGAAGGAAAGAAATTCCACAAATTAACTTTTAACAAGGAACACCTGTTAATTTAAATGCATTCCAGGTGACTACCTCATGAAGCTGGTTGAGAGAATGCCAAGAGTGTGCAAAGTTGTCATCAAGACAGTGTGGCTACTTTGAAGAATCTAAAATCTAAAATATTGTTTTATTTGTTTAACACTTTTTTGTTTACTGTATGATTCTATATGTGTTATTTCATAGTTTTGATGTCTTCACTATTATTCTACAATGTAGAAAAAAATGTAAATAAAGAAAAACCCTTGAATGAGTAGGTGTGTCCAAACTTTGGAATGGTACTGTATATATTTATATAATTATTTTGGAAAATGTACATCAAAGGAATGTTTTGGGAACCTATCGATACAAACGTTTGGGAACCTATCTCTTGTCATATCCCCACAATGTTCCCACAACCTAAAGAAACGTTCTGGGAACCTTTAAAGAACATACAAAATGTGTTCTGGGAACGTTCTTGTAACATCAGGTGAATGTTTATTGCACCCTAAAAGAAACATTGTAGAATCAGCCACACAACATATTTTGGGTTTTGGGAACATATATTTTGTGATGTCCCTATAATGTTCTCACCAGACTGTTCCCACAACCTAATTAAACATTAAACAACCAAATCTGTCGCTATGCAGACGTTTCCAGATACGCAGCATCGGGAATATGCCGTTCCACTGTTCTATTCCTCTGTTTCGCTGCCTCCGAAGGACCACTTCTAGTGTGTTGCTGAAACAGCTGTTGCTTGTCGTATTGTGTTTACTTGACGATTGATTGATCATGTCACACTACGCCCCAGGTCGTCTATGTTCTTAGTCTGGGGGACAGTCTTGAGTATCCAACGATGGCCCACTCAGTTAAAACAGCGCTCAGGGAGGGTTGTTGCTCGTGACAACGGTCTCCCTGTCAATCACAGTGTTGCCAACCTGTTGGTGGAGCTGCCCTCCTGCTGTGGTGCCTAGGATGCTGACATGATCATTACTGTTGTTCAGGGCCAATGCCATGAGTAGTGGAAAAGATACTAGTACCTCTACTGTGCCAGTGTGTAGGCATGGGCAATGCTAGAGTATGAATTCACTCAGATTGGAGGCTACATATACCGTATGTGTTCTTACTTAACTTCATCTTCTTTGTCTCCATTGGGCTCTCTCTTATTCTTTCTGTCTTTCTCCTTCGAATGTGAAATAGTAGCACCTAGCAAGTCTATTGAGCTAGCCAAGTGACATCTAGTGTTTATTTGTTCTCATTCCCTGATTAACAATTTTTTTGTGTTGATTGAAATACCATTTTCGCCTTATGCCAACAAGGCCCAGCGTATTCAGCTGGATGCACTGGAATGTTCCTTTAAAGTTATCTTTCATGTGCATGCTCAGTAACTTTATTTTGACGGACCAATGAGAATATCATCACTATGTCTGGTGGATTAAACTGCTAAATTAGAGAAAAGTCAGCGCTTTAAGTCTGAACTGGTCTGTCACGACACTATCACAGCACTACTAAAAAGTAATTGGGGTCAAAATGTACTGTTCATTATGTTTAGACTTTAGAAGTTTATTATGAGGATGGCTGCCCAATGTTTTGTAATACCTTCTTGACATTACTTACGGCGATTACTGTTGTTAAATCGTGTAGCTTTGTTAAGTTGATTTAATGATGGCTCTTTGAAGAGTAAATATACTAAATCACAGAACACTCCCAGTAATGGTTACATGACGTAATGTTACACCACATTATAGTCCTGTTATGTGTTCAAAGTATGCCTCTCCACTCTCTGTCTCTCTGTCTGCCCTGCAGGAAAAGCATCCTGACCTGCTAATGTTCCATCGTCAGCTTGGTTCTAATCATCACCTCCGGAGGTTCTACACAGACCAACATGCTGCACTTCACTGTACTCCTCCTCCTCCTTCTGTCCCTGACTCTCCCTTCCACTGGTGAGTATCATATGGTAATCACACTCAGGGCTTTTCCCACTAGACCATACCCGAGCCAAACCAAGCTGTACTGTGTTGGCCTGATTATGCATCCATCGTGGTTGCTGGAACTTACTTGAACATATCAGAGTTAGCACAGTTTGGTGCAGGTGTGGTATCTTAATTTGACCAATGTCTTACAGCAGGAAAATAAACCTGCAGCAGGGGTTGATACATTTTTAGTTAAGGCAAATCAAGTCTGCAATTTTAAAGTGTAAATGTGAAACTTTGGAAGCCTTTTTAAAACTCAAATACACTACAAGTTTGCATTTCCTGCTGTGCAGGAAATTCCCTGCAGCAACAGGATCAAATTAAGATCCTACACCTGTAGTCTCATCTTCAATGTAAGTGCAGGGTAAATAGAATGTGTCTGTCTATTAAATTGCTGCTTTTTGGGAGGCTGTGAAGGCAAAGCAACCATCCACTGTATGTGCTGGCAGATAGAAAAGAGCAGTGTTGAAAATGACCTGGCTGAAAATATAGAAAATAGTACTGAAAATGACCTGTCTGAAAATAATGTGGTGTTTGGACTCTGGTTTTCTCTCTACTTCACAACACGTATCCTTTAAACAGAGTTGGGGATGGTGGAGATTACATTTGTTCATAGGAGGTGTGTGAGTCATCCTTCGACTTCACCCAAAGGCAATGGCAACAGTGTGTGTGTGTGTGTGTGTGTGTGTGTGTGTGTGTGTGTGTGTGTGTGTGTGTGTGTGTGTGTGTGTGTGTGTGTGTGTGTGTGTGTGTGTGTGTGTGTGTGTGTGTGTGTGTGTGTGTGTGTGTGTGTGTGTGGATCCTGTTGCACAATAAAACTACATGATCATTCAACAGTGTGCAGATTTCTATCTTTCGTTCATCACATCAAAGCTAAGACGACCATTTTGAAGATGACAGAGCCCTCTCATCTCAGTGTGTCATTGTCCGAATGGCCCTAGTCTGTAGCCTTCATTACAAGGCTGCTGTCATTGTCCGATCCCTATGACTGCCACATACAGTATTCTATACTGCAACAGGGACAGACATGTAGAGAGCAGCACTGAAGAAATGTCAACTTTAACCCCTTGCTGTGATGGATTGATGAATTGATGCATGCAGAAAGAGATAGAAAGAGATATAAAGCTAGCAACAGTAGTTGACCTCACTGCAGTATTAAGCTTGCTGCTAGATTAACGAGGGATTGTGATCGTTGAATATGTTGAATAGAGAGAAACTCCAGCACACCGATGCTCCTGACGCTTCCAACAATGTCATGGATCTTCTAAATGAATATGCTGACACAGCTCGTCTTCTCCTCTCACTCACTCTCTTCCAGATGCATCAGTGTTCAGAGGGCAACCTGGCTTCTACTCAGGTAAGGCTATGGATCATCTCAATGGTGTGTGTGTGTGTGTGTGTGTGTGTGTGTGTGTGTGTGTGTGTGTGTGTGTGTGTGTGTGTGATCAGTTTGGACTAATGAGGAAATGTTGCAATGTCACCAAAACCAGAATCCTGTAACCTACAGAAATAGACTTGATAGTTGCCATGTTTACAAGTGTATTTCCCCCCCCCCAGCTGGTTGGGAACAGCATGCGCGCCGTGAACATTAGACTCCAGACCACAAGAAGTGAATCTGTGAGACATGAGTGAATGGTTGAGGATCTCAATCAGTATTTCATGTGAAAGACAGAACTGGAAGCGGGAGAGCAATTTAACACTGCAGACATTTAAGGTGGCACACTGTTCCTCCTCAGCATCCCGACTACTGATCGTACAACATCAGTTCCTGACTGTTACGGCATCACTTTGAGGAGACTTCTGAGATACACTGGGCCAGAACAAAACTGCCTGTCTGCTGCACCTGGGACCTGTTTAGTAAGGCACACCGTAGTGGAAACCTTTTTTCAAACAGAAAAGGAAAATCTGTGTTCTTATTGGTCAAGTTCAGGTAGTAGAACCTTCTGTGTCACTCTGTTTTCCCCCTAAGGAACAGAAGAAAACGGACTGAAACAGGGAGGGGCTTCCTGGACTTAATAATATTAGTGGAGCTCTCAGTCTGTTTATGAGGCCGTGGCCTTGAGGCCTTAAGGCTCAATTCGAAGTCATCCATGGTATAGAGAGGGGAGGAACAAGCCAGCCACTTGTGTCCTGTCTTCCATAACATACATGGTCCTTTGCACACTGGCAAGCTGCTGTTGTCAAATAGCGTTTTGGTAGACACTAAGAAGACCAGGAAGTCCAAGATCAGAGACTTGCCAAAAACGTTTCATTGGATTGATCTTTGCGGAAGGGTATTTTGTAGTTGTAGTTGAATTGTAGTTGTCCTGCAATTGACACTTACCTTCTGTTTTTGGATGTTTTTAGACAGCATTGGAAGACATGTCATAGCCTGTTTGTCCCTCAACCCAGACCTTGTTAATAGATAGTTTCTAGATTAGAATACAGCTGGGGACAGTTGTATTTTTAGAGAGATCCTGGGTTTGTTTCATCAAACTTTGATCATTGCCAGTATGGCCGAACGGCATCCAAATCAGGATTTCCAGGAAAAACTCAGTTTGCCTGAAATCTGGTAACTTCCTAATATGGATGCGGTCACACGTGCAGCCAGATGCGAAAGTGTAGCTGGCAGATGTGAAGACACTGACAGAACAAACAGTTATAAGAGCTAACCAGGGTGTCAACATGGTATAGACTTCCTACTGCATCTATCTTCACTGACCTGGAAATATTCTTGTCCCTGCTTCATTTTGGTATTCGTTTTTTGTGAGTCTCTGCTCTGACAAACAATGAAGTCTCTTATAAAACACAAACAATCAGCACCTCCAGGATATTGCAATGTTTTTGTGTTACTCTGTACTTGGAATATGTCTCTCTCATATAATGTAGTCCACAAACAATTAAAGTATGTCTGTCTCATATAATGTAGTCCACAAACAATTAAAGTATGTCTGTCTCATATAATGTAGTCCACAAACAATTAAAGTATGTCTGTCTCATATAATGTAGTCCACAAACAATTAAAGTATGTCTGTCTCATATAATGTAGTCCACAAACAATTAAAGTATGTCTGTCTCATATAATGTAGTCCACAAACAATTAAAGTATGTCTGTCTCATATAATGTAGTCCACAAACAATTAAAGAATGTCTGTCTCATATAATGTAGTCCAGAAACAATTAAAGTATGTCTGTCTCATATAATGTAGTCCACAAACAATTAAAGTATGTCTGTCTCATATAATGTAGTCCACAAACAATTAAAGTATGTCTCTCTCATATTATGTAGTCCACAAACAATTAAAGTATGTCTATTTCATATAATGTAGTCCACAAACAATTAAAGTATGTCTGTCTCATATAATGTAGTCCACAAACAATTAAAGTATGTCTCTCTCATATTATGTAGTCCACAAACAATTAAAGTATGTCTGTCTCATATAATGTAGTCCACAAACATTTAAAGTATGTCTGTTTCATATAGTGTAGTCCACAAATGTAAGTATGTCAAGGGCATTGGGCCCCAGTCATTCCTCTTCAGTCCCCAGTGCTGCATGGCTTTGCATCGGCCCTGAGGGTGGTGGTGATTGAAACAGTAGGATGATATCTGCCTGTCAGGATGGGTTAACAGACTGGCACTGACTGGGACTACGTCCCAAATGGCACCCTATTCCCCAAAGGGCTTTGGTCAAAAGAAGTGCACCATATAGGGGATATTGTGCCATTTAGGAATCAGCCTGAATGTTCTCTCATCATCATTGACTGTAAAGGACAAAGTGTAATGCAACGTTGTCTGGGCTTCCTTCTGCTGTAGCAGATGATGATCCATGTTCATCCCCAACAATACATGATGATCTGCTTATAAAATATTAGGATGATGATGGGGATGAACATGGATGATGGGGACTTTATTTTAGGGTTAAGTTTTAGAAATATTTTTTGTGCCAGACATTATGTTGCCATTGTGTATGTAGGCCTACTCCGTAGCAATGGGAATGGTAATAATGAAGTTATCTGGATGTTTTGGCTATGCTTTGGAAGTCCTACAGTCCATCAAGTTGTAATTGAGAAAATGAAAGTTGAGCAGAGCTTGGCCATGAAGAGAGTGTCTTTCCTAATTCAGACTGTTCTAGTGCCCTCGCCAATTTGTTGTTATATATGTTGAAGAGGGTGGGGCTTAAACTGCATCCCTGTCTCACCCCACGGCCCTGTGGAAAGAAATGTGTATGTTTTTCCCCCAACACCACTTTCCATCAATTTGTATAGCAGACCCTCATGCCAAATTGAGTCAAATGCATTCTCTCTCTCTCTCTCTCTCTCTCTCTCTCTCTCTCTCTCTCTCTCTCTCTCTCTCTCTCTCTCTCTCTCTCTCTCATTGTAAATAAGAATTTGTTCTTAACTGACTTGCCTGGTTAAATAAAGGTACAAAAATAAAATAAATGTGTGTAGTGTAGCAGCTAGTAGGAATAGTAGGTGTGTGTGACTGCATACACAGCATTCTGCAGGATCTAGGACCTACCGTTAGCGTTACCCTTACCCGTACACTTACCCTTACCCATTCAGTATAATCAGTACATTCAATATATTCAGTATAATCAGTATATTCAGTATAATCAGTATAATCACTGTCATTCTGTGTGAGTGAGGAAGAAGGGAGGAGGGAAGAGACACTGCACACCACAGGACAGAGACACAGAGCAGATTGTGTTGCGTTATTAGAGCTAGGAAACGACAACACAGTCTGAAGGCACTCACCAACAATGAGGCTGTCCTTGCTGTTCCTCTAGCCAAACGCCATGATGGAGATGGAGCCATATATAGAGCTATACTATCTATGGCTTTGCTGTCCGCTACCCTAACACTGTCATTGTCAATCCCCATCAAAGAGGATAATATCATAAACTTAAAACCCACGGCATAGATAGACAAATGTTATTAAACCTATTGATACAGACTAAACACAAGCCTCCATCATAATGTTGTTTATCACGATTATAGATTAAGTTACACTCATATGCCGTGTCTACCCTAATATGCTCTGATTGATGTATCGCTGGATAGAAGGCTGCAGCTTCAGATTGCTCTGGGCTGTTCTGGCATTTGAATGAAGCCTCAGCCTCACTGGCTTTCTCCTGTCTCAATATTAACAAGGCCTGGTCTATCCTGCTGTCATGGCTGTGACTGGTCTGTCCTGCTGTCATGGCAGTGACTGGTCTATCCTGCTGTCATAACTGTGACTGGTCTGTCCTGCTGTCATGGCAGTGACTGGTCTATCCTGCTGTCATAACTGTGACTGGTCTGTCCTGCTGTCATGGCAGTGACTGATCTATCCTGCTGTCATGGCAGTGACTGGTCTATCCTGCTGTCATGGCAGTGACTGGTCTATCCTGCTGTCATGGCAGTGACTGGCCTCTCCTGCTGTCATGGCAGTGACTGGTCTATCCTGCTGTCATGGCAGTGACTGGTCTATCCTGCTGTCATGGCAGTGACTGGCCTCTCCTGCTGTCATGGCAGTGACTGGTCTATCTTGCTGTCATGGCAGTGACTGGTCTATCTTGCTGTCATGGCAGTGACTGTGTGCACATCTCTTCCATTCACAAACCTAGCTAATGGTACATAGATATATTTATCAGCACTAAGTTAGCACTAATCATGTTTATGCAATATAATAATCATCCTAAGAATACTTCCAAAACCACGTGAATTACACTTTATTTATGTGTGATGGTGACTGATCTATCACTCTCTCACTCTGTCTCTAATACACTATGACCATGCATAACAGTGCTGTATATGATTCATATTCCTGTATTCTTTGTGATACTGGTATGAGACCCAATCCTAACCCTTTTTACCAAGGAGGATTTGGTAGAAACAAATCTCTTGCCATGATTCAGCCACAGTGTGATGATCTCAATAGAATGCTGCAGTAGAGGGACCTGCAGGGTTCAGGACATGTTCACTGTCCCACTTGGACAACAACCAATTTGTTTATGTAAACAAACAAACAAAGAGGCACCCAGATAAACAACTGTCTGTGAGTCTGGGTTTTAACTGCATGTTCGCTTGTATCTTGGCTAATAAAGTTATTGTTATGCATTTATGACATTTACAAAGAATATCACAATATGTAACCGGTGTGAAACGGCTAGCTAGTTAGTGGTGCACGCTAGTAGCATTTCAATCTGTGACGTCACTCGCTCTGAGACCTTGAAGTAGTTGTTTCCCTTGCTCCGCAAGGGCCACGGCTTTGTGGAGCGATGGGTAACAATGCTTCGAGGGTGACTGTTGACAATGTGTGTAGAGGGTCCCTGGTTCGAGCCCAGGTAGGGGCTAGGAGAATACTGTTACATAAACATGTACTGTACAACAATATATAGCTAGCTCACATATCCATTGTATTGGGTGATGAAAACAAAATAATTAGCGAGTTTGCCTACAGGCTGGGTTCAAACCTACAAGGGGTGTTGCACTATCACCGTTCGCTGCATATTACACTACTGTAGCTTCAATAATAATCCATATTCACCGTTCACTGCAGTATTACACTACTGTAGCTTCAATAATAATCCATATTCACCGTTCGCTGCAGAATTACACTACTGTAGCTTCAATAATAATCCATATTCACCGTTCGCTGTAGAATTACACTACTGTAGCTTCAATAATAATCCATATTCAACGTCTGCTGCAGCACTACACTACCGTAGCTTCAATAATAATCAATATTCACACTGGCTAAAATTAAATGATCTAATATAGCACCTAACTGTTGAATAATAGATGGTTGACTTTATTAGATGCTCTGATTTTATTTTATTTTTATTTCACCTTTATTTAACCAGGTAGGTCAGTTGAGAACAAGTTCTCATTTGCAACTGCGACCTGGCCAAGACAAAGCAAAGCAGTGTGACAAATAACAACACAGAGTTACACATTAAACAAACAGTCAAAAACACAATAGAAAAATCTATATACAGAGTGCAAAATGTAGTGCAAAAATGCAGTAAGGCTAGGAGGTAGAACAATAAATAGACTATAGTGGTGACATAAATTACAGAATTATCATTATTAACATAGGAATGAAAAATGTGCAAATTATGATGTGCAAATAGAGATACTGGAGTGCAAGATTAGTGAAAATAAACAAAAATAAATATGGGGATGAGGTAGTAGTGTGGGCTATTTACAGAAGGGCTATATACAGGTGCAGTGATCGATAAGCAGCTTTGACAGCTGATTGAGGGAGATAGGAACCTCTAGCTTCAATGATTTTTGCAATTCGTTCCAGTCATTGGCAGCAGCAAACTGGAAGGAATGGCGACCAAAGGAGGTGTTGGCTTTGGGGGTGACCAGTGAGATATACCTGCTGGAGCGCATGCTACGGGTGGGTGTTGCTATAGTGACCAGTGAGCTGAGATAGGGCGGGGATTTACCTAATAAAGACTTATAGATGACCTGGAGCCAGTGGGTTTGGCGACGAATATATAATGAAGGCCAGCCAACGAGAGCATACAGGTCGCAGTGGTGGGTAGTGTATGGGGCTTTGGTGACAAAACGGATGGCACTGTGATAGACTACATCCAATTTGCTAAGTAGAGTATTGGAGGCTAGTTTGTAAATGACATCGCCGAAATCAAGGATCGGTAGGATAGTCAGTTTTACAAGGGCATGTTTGGCAGCATGAGTGAAGGAGGCTTTGTTGCGAAATAGGAAGCCAATTCTGGATTTAATTTTGGATTGGAGATGGTTGATGTGAGTCTGGAAGTTGAGTTTATAGTCTAACCAGATGCCTAGGTATTTGTAGGTGTCCACGTATTCTAATTCGGATCCGTCGAGAGTAGTGATGATAGTCCGGTGGGCGGGTGCTGGCAGCGTTCGATAGAAAAGCATGCACTTAGTTTTACTAGCGTTTAAGAGCAGTTGGAGGCCACGGAAGGAGTGTTGTATGGCATTGAAGCTTGATCGAAGGTTAGTAAACACAGTATCCAAAGAGGGGCCAGATGTATACAGAATGGTGTCATCTGCGTAGAGATGGATCAGAGAGTCACCAGCAGCGAGAGCGACATCGTTGATGTATATAGAGAAAAGGGTTGGCCCAAGAATTGAACCCTGTGGCACCCCCATAGAGACTGCCAGAGGATCGGACAATAGGCCCTCCGATTTGACACACTGAACTCTGTCTGCAAAGTAGTTAGCGAACCAGGCAAGGCAGTCACTTGAGAAACCAAGGCTGTTGAGTCTGCCAATAAGAATGCGGTGATTGACAGAGTCGAAAGCCTTGGCCAGGTCGATGAAAACGACTGCACAGTACTGTCTTTTATCGATGGCGGTTATGATATCGTTCAGTACCTTGAGCGTAGCTGAGGTGCACCCATGACCAGCTCGGAAACCAGATTGCATAGCAGAGAAGGTACGGTGGGATTCGAAGTGGTCAGTTATCTGTTTGTTAACTTGGCTTTCGAAAACTTTAGAAAGGCAGGGCAGGATGGATATTGGTCTATAACAGTTTGGGTCTAGAGTGTCTCCTCCTTTGAATAGGGGGATGACCGCGGCAGCTTTCCAATCTCTAGGGATCTCAGACGATACGAAAGAGAGGTTGAACAGGCTAGTGATAGGTGTTGCAACAATTTTGGCTGATAATTTCAGAAAGAGAGGGTCCAGATTATCTAGCCCAGCAGATTTGTAGGGGTCCAGACTTAGCAGCTCTTTCAGAACATCAGCCGTCTGGATTTGGGTGAAGGAGAAGCGGGGGGGGCTTGGGCAAGTAGCTGCCGGGGGTGCAGAGCTGTTGGCCGGGGTAGGGGTAGCCAGGTGGAAAGCAAGGCCAGCTGTAGCAAAATGCTTATTGAAATCTTCGATAATCGTGGATTTATCGGTGGTAACAGTGTTTCCGAGCCTCAATGCAGTGGGCAACTGGGAGGAGGTGCTCTTATTCTCCATGGACTTTACAGTGTCCCAGAACGTTTTGGAGTTAGTACTACAGGAAGGAATGGAGGAAAGAAGGAACGGAGGAACGAAGGAACGGAGGAATGGAAGAAAGAAGGAAAGAAGGAACGGAGGAAAGGAGGAACGGAGGAACGGAGGAACGGAGGAAAGGAGGAACGGAGGAAAGGAGGAACGGAGGAACGGAGGAACGGGGGAAAGGAGGAAAGGAGGAAAGGAGGAACTGAGGAACTGAGGAAAGGAGGAAAGAAGGAAAGGAGGAACGGAGGAACCCCCGAGTGGCGCAGCGGTCTAAGGCACTTCATCTCAGTGCAAGAGGTGTCACTACAGTTCCTGGTTCAAAACCAGGCTGTATCACATCCGGCCGTGATTGGGAGTCCCATAGGGCGGCGCACAATTGGCCCAGCGTCGTCCAGGTTTGGCCGGGGTAGGCCGTCATTGTAAATAAGAATTTGTTCTTAACTGACTTGCCTAGTTAAATAAAGGTTAAATAAAATAATAATAATTAAGGAACGGAGGAAAGGAAAGCTTCAGACGAGACCAGGCTCCTGGATCAGGACTCAGGAGAGAGCTGTCATTTTACATTCAAATGAGCCCCAACAGCTTTGTGCTGGTATTGTTCCAACAGGACAGACAGACAGTGTTGTTGAATACTGTAGGTGCTGTTGTCTGATAATGAAGTCCAGTACTGACGATGGATCTTCTCATTGTAGTTGGACCCTAGAGAGAAGAGTCTGTGTGTGTGTGTGTGTGTGTGTGTGTGTGTGTGTGTGTGTGTGTGTGTGTGTGTGTGTGTGTGTGTGTCTGTCTGTCTGTGTGTCTGTGTGTCCATTGACTGCTGTTATTGCCTACCCCAAGTCGTGCCAGAAGAGAAAACAAAAAGAGGGATTGAGATACAGGGAGTGACTTCACCAGACAGGCTTACAGAATGAGGTGGAGAGGAAAACAGAACGATTGACGTGTTTTGGAGAGGGAGGGTGAGATGGAGGTAGAAATGTACAGGAGTGAGAGAGATGCAAGTAAGAGTGAGAGAGATTGAGACAAAGAGAAACAATCTGTATGCATTAGCAAGAGAGAGAGAGAGAGACAGAAAGATATAAAGCGAGAGAAAGAGAAAGATGGTGCGTCAAGACAGCAAAGAGAGAGAGAGAGAGAGAGAGAGAGACTGACAACACTGTACATAGCCATGATATAACATTTGAAATGTCTCTTATTTTTTTACTGTTAATTCTGATTGTTTCTTTCACTTTTGTTTATTATCTATTTCACTTAGTTTGGCAATGTAAACATGACCAAATGTATGTGGACACCTGCTGGGCATTAATATGGCATCGGTCCCCCATTTGCTGCTATAACAGCCTCCACTCTTCTGGGAAGGCTTTCCACTACATGTTGGAACATTGCTGCGGGGACTTGCTTCAATTCAGCCACAAGAGCATTAGTGAAGTCGGGCACTGATGTTGGGCGATTAATCCTGGCTCACAGTCGGCGTTCCAATTCATCTCAAAGGTGTTCGACGGGGTTGAGGTCAGGGCTCTGTGCAGGCCAGTCAAGCTCTTCCACAGAACGATTTCGACAAACCATTTCTGTATAGACCTCGCTTTGTGCAAGGGGGCATTGTCATGCTGAAACACGAAAGGGCCTTCCCCCAACTGTTGCCACGAAGTTGGAAGCACAGAATCGTCTAGATTGTCATTGTATGCTGTAGCATTATAGATTTCCCTTCAATGGAACTAAGGGGCCTAGCCCAAACCATGAAAAACAGACCCAGACCATTATTCCTCCACTATGCATTGGGACAGGTAGTGTTCTCCTGGCATCCGCCAAACCCATATTCATCCTTTCAGACTGCCAGATGGTGAAGTGTGAGTCATCACTCCACAGAACGCCATTTCTAATGTTCCAGAGTCCAATGGTGGTGAGCTTTACACCACTCCAGCCGACGCTTGCCATTGCGCATGGGGATCTTAGGCTTTTGTGCGGCTGCTCAGCCATGGAAACACATTTCTTGAAGTACCCGACAAATAGTTATTGTTTTGATGTTGCTTCGAGGCAGTTTGGAACTCGGTAGTGAGTGTTGCAACCAAGGACAACTTTTACAGGCTACTCTCTTCAGCACTCAGCAGTCCCGTTCTGTGAGCTTGTGTGGCCTAACACTTTGCGGCCCCTCCTAGACTTTTCCACTTCACAATAACAGCACTTACAGTTGAAAGCCACTGAGCTCTTCAATAAGGCCATTCTACTGCCAATTTTTGTCTATGGAGATTGCATAGCTGTGTGCTCGATTTTATACACCTGTCAGCAAAGGGTGTGGCTGAAATAGCAGAATCCACTAATTTGAAGGGTTGTCTACATACTTTTGTATACATAGTGTATGTTTCCCATGCAGAGAGAGAGAGAGAGAGAGAGAGTCAAGGTCCCTGGTTTCTGCAGGCTATGGGCCTTATGTGGTCTGTTTAACACTCCTCCTCACCATCTGTCACTTCACAGTCAGGGAGTAGGGAACACTCACTCACTCACACTTTAATACTATACCTCTAGCATTCATTTGACTCGGCCAGACAAGCCTGTGCGTCGATTTCAGCTTCGTTCCATAAGGTTACTGCTCTTCTGTCCTCCCATCTTCTCTCCCAGAACACGGTTTATCACTTAACGTGCCTCCATTGCCCCATGTATAGCAGAGCATGAGTACTTCTCTCTCTGCCAAGCATCAGTAATATCTAGTGGTTGGGGTTTTGCAACCAGGCCAACAGGCTATGACAGTGTTAGGTGTGTGAGGTTCCTTTCGTATTTTTTACAGTCCTTTGTCAGAACATTACCTATCATTAAAGTGGTGACTGCTATTTATCAAACTAACTACTACATCTAATTATTATTTGATTAAATTAATCCTGCAATAATAATAATGCCACTTTCCAAATTTAACTCAAGTGTATTGTCATATCATATAGCCGTCCCTTATGTATGTTGCCTCATCAGTCTCATTCTAAACGTTGTAGAATCCGTAGATCTGCACAAACCCCAGCCTACCAATCCTTCCGTAATCCACAAATTGGTTTATTATTATTGATAATACAGGATACACACAGTAATGGGTTATAGAATATGGTTCTAATACAATTAAACTTAATATGATAACAGGTCCCTAGCGGACCAACACAGTATGACGTGTTAAACAAGATGTAGGTTTAGAGAGAGAGAGGTAGAGATAGAAATAGAAGAGAAACACCCTTAAATACATTTGGAAACTACACTTAGCTTAGCTTTATTACTTTGCCCCGCGCTGCCGCTCTATGGGTCAAAATGTAATGCATGTATTTACTTTTTGAAGGTCTCCGTTGGTGATCTCTGGTATAAGTCTCTGATTGTCCACAAGATGTCACAATGTCCTTTCCTTTCGTTGTCTGTTTCCTTGAACTCGTTCCTGAAGATTGGTCTTCTGAGGACGGCTAATCAGTGTGGGGATGAAAGCAGTGTAGACGAGCGATGACTTGAAGAGAGTAAACAGGTGATTCTGCTCGAATCCACCTTCTTAGATACAGTTCTCGACCGTAGCATTGATTGTCAAGAGGTTCCTTTGTTCTAGATCCTCCTGTTGTCTTTTGGGGGTCGTGACTTATCGTAGAACTCGGCTGCAGCGTGTAGTCCTCCTAGTCAAGAAAGTTTATTTGAGGCTCACATGCTTTATACTTTTTGGGCGGAAACGGGGCGTTTCTGTCGTTATGGCCCGCTCTCTGAATTCCCTGAGGCGTAGCTAGTGACAACGCAAGGCAACAGAATTTACTATGATCTTGTTTAAACAACTAAAATCACGGTCTTATCGCCACAAAAACATTCTCTTTAATCTGGATATTTTCTACAAAATGTAAAGGTTGTAAACATCATGTCTTCATTTAACTTTTAATGACATCACAGAATCGACATTCGTATTCATAGGCCAACAGTCCACATTTTACACGTTTCGGATAA